>JASDQU010688049.1:43903-58221 GCA_032191745.1 Picea mariana
CTGACTATCACACTTTCATAAACTCATTCTGCAAACAGAATTACCAATCAAAATGATTAACAATTACCTAGGAATGAATTGTATGAAAACGATGTAACAACAGTGGAAACAGAGTTTTAACAAGGTATAGATAAAAACAATACTACACACTACATAAACTAATGGGTGAATCTTGTGAAGAAGGTGGGCCTTTTCCTTCTCACAAGATTCCCCAGAAATAAAAGGAATTAAGAAGGAATGCTCATAATGATGTTTTATTCATCTGTCAAATGTGACAAGTTACAATATCCAAAGTGAACACGCTCCTTCTCTGTAATTTGCCTCTAGCTAAGCCTTTCATAATCTCCCCTCTAATGTTGATTTCTCCACTATTTAAAGAGGAGAATCCTCTTAATACAATTAAGCATAAAATTACATGTGTATATACAAATCCTATTCTTAGTCTGATCTAATCTTCTATGCTGGAATAGGACATTCTGATCTTCCATAGCAAAATGCTGTTACAATGGTTGTAATGGTGCTGGCTTGAGGTACAACTATTGTGGCCAGTGTAACAACTCCTTTAATTATCTTTTCTTGTTACGGTTGTATACTGTTTCAACATTGAAAATCACAGACTGTTTCAGCAATGGGATTTGCTTACTGTTTGACTGTTTCAACAACGTGGTCTTTAAGCAATGACGATGGTTAATGGTGCTGGCTTAAGGTACAGCTGTTGCGGCCAATGTAACAACTCCTTCTTGTTACTGCTGTATGTGAAATGATGTTTCAACATCAAAAATCATGGATTGTTTCAGCGACGGGATTTGCGCACTGTTTGACCATTTCAACAACATGGTCTTCAAGCAGCAACGATATATTAACTGCAGTCTTCAAACTGTTTTAACAACTATATATTTCCGATTAATGGCTAAGTATGAGAGTAATGTAAAATTACATGTAAAATGAATTAAACATATAACAAAGAGAAGAAATGTTATATACCTTTGGGAAAATGGATTAAGGTGATAATGTAGGCTTAAATATGAGTGGGAAAATGATGTAATGATAGAAAAAAGTATGATAAAAAAGGTACATTATAGGGTCCTAACATCCCCCCCAACTAAAAAGGTTGCATGTCCTCAGGCAACTTCAATCTGAATTAGAATCTGGATACTGACTCTGAGCGTGCAAATTACTTAAGCAGTAGCTGTAGAAAGTACTGTCTGTTGGGGCTCTGAATCCTTGAACACGTTGTAGCCTCTGCCAGACTGCTACTTCAACCTTCTTGGGCAACTTATGATGATCTTGATACTTTTCTGCTGGCGTCCACAGAATGGGAAAATGGAACTGATAACCTATCCAATTTTCAGCACATTATTGGACACATTTGATGTAACTAGGTACCCGAGAGATTGCTATCTCAAGATTGGTAGGACTAAAGGGATTGTGCTTCTGCCTTTTCTCAGAAGATTGTTGCCAAAACATATTATTTTCTTTTAGGGCAGCAGTTTCTGTGGATTTAATAAACTGTTGACAATCCTAAAGTACTGTTGCCTGTAGTTGCCTTATGTATTGAGTCATCCCTGGTTTCTTAAAAAATTGGTAATATTCTGCAACAAAGGTGGCAACGTTCTGTGGTTCTGGCTGTATCCAGAGGAGGCGGTTATCTTCATTATACTTGGCAGCTAGAAAATCATTCTGCCACGTAATCTGGTTGGTAAGGAAGGAGACAAGTGCCCGAATCTAGATATCACCAACAAGAGGGTTAAGATTAAGTTGTCTGTTCTTAGGAATGGCTTCCTTATGAAGATATACCTCACATAATAGATGTTGATCAGTAGTAGAGGCTTCTGCAAAAGTTTGAACAAAATCTTCTGGTTTGAACACTGCATAGGGTCTTCCTTCTTTAATTGATTTAATTTGAAAGAATGCAAGTCGTTCTATAAGGAAAATAGAGTAATTTGAGGATGGTTTCCTAGCAGCCAACAATTTTTGTACCAAATCAAACATCAGTAGCAATTTTCCTTTTAACTATTCATTCTGCTTTTTATGGGCATAAGATTCTTGGCGTGTTTGCTCCAAAGCTTCCCAGTTTGAATATATGTGGTTTAGCCAAAGTAGTCTGTGCTCCTGCAGACTTTTATCCTGTGTAATAATAGATTCCTTTTTCCATTTGTTCATTATTACCTGATCATTCCATGGTTGAGTTTGTGTTTCAACATCATAGGTGGTAGGTTGAGGTAGGGTCTGAGTGGCTTGTTCCACAAGAGTAGGGGCACCAATCTTGATAGGAGAGGGAGATTCATCAATAGGCAGAGTTTATGTTTTAGCATCATAAGTGGTAGGCCGCGGAAGAGTCTGAGTGGCTTGATCCCAAAAAGTAGAGGTACTAATCTTGACAGGAGGGGTAGGTTCATCAATAGGCAGAGTTTGTGTTTCAGCATCGTAAGTGGTAAGCCGTGGTAGAGTCTAAGTGGCTTGATCCACAAAAGTAGAGGTATTGATCTTGACAGGAGGGGCAGATTCATCAACAGGCAGAGTTTGAACAGCTTTACTAATGAAAACAGGAGCTTTGGATTTAACAATTGCTGTATGCCAGGGTTCCTCTAGATTAGCTTTGCTTTTTGGAATTTTTGAAGGTCCTACTGGTTCTTGTGTAACAATAGGGCGTTCTTCTTTTTTAACTGCAAAATTCGTAGCTGCAGGGGAAGCTCCAGGTATTGGGATTTGAACCACTTTGTAGCTTGCTTTATCATAAATATCCCCACATTAGCTGCACATATACTCTCTATACTGATCATCTTTTGTGTTTTTCTCTGCCATGGCCGCTACGCAAGCTAAGGTATACAAATTAAGTTCCCTGTCATAGGCTTCCTTTGCCATTACCAGCTCTTGCTTGTAAGCGTCCAGTTCTGATCTTAGAAACTCATTCTCTTGTAAGAGAGAAGCCATTGTTGGTTCTGGTTATTGATCTGTCATCGGTGTGTCAAGAGGGGTGACTAGTTTTTGTGTAATGGTCACAACATCAGTAGCTCATTGTGGAGAGGCTATAAAATCAGCCGCTGATTCTTGTGTTTCAGCTACTTGATGTAAAGAAAATAGTGTTTCAGCACCCTGGGCATATGATTCTTGAATTTCAGGAATAAGGTTAGCAGCTTGTTATTGTGTTTTAGCTGTAGCTGGTTCTTGTATAACAACTATAGCTGGTTCTTGTGTTTCAGCTACTGAATGAGTAGTTGGTTCTTGTGTAACAGCTACTGTTGCAACACCCAGGTCATCTGATTCTTGTATTTCAGGAATGAAGTTAGAAGCTGGTTCTTGTGTTTCAGCTATAACTAGTTCTTGTGTAACATCTATAACCGGTTCTTGTGTTTTAGCTACTGAATGAGTAGCTGGTTCTTGTGCAACAACTACTGAATGAGTAGCTGGTTCTTGTGTGACAACTACTTGATGTAAATAAAATGATGTCGCAGCACCTTGGGCCTCTGGTTCTTGTGTTTCAGTGCCCATGGGTTGAACAGGTAAAAATTTTGGGATTTGGGAGGGTGGAGGTGTATGGGATTTTAGCAAAATGGGTTGGGGGTTTAGGGTAATGGCAGTAGTGGCTACTTTTTTTGAAGCTCTCGTTCATTTTTTAGGAAAAAAGGAAGGAAAAGTAGTAGTTTGCTTCTTTCTTTTGCGTGTGGGTTTTTCCTCAGTGATGGGGTAGGGAGGGTCATCAGGTTTATCTGCTTCAGAATCATCGCTAAGGATATGAAGAGTAGAGGTAGATGATTATGGTAAATTGTGGGGCGGACTTGGTATGGTAGGAGGGTTAATTGGATCAATTGGATTTGTAGGCGGATTAATGGGTATTTCCATAAAGTCAGGAAGGTTTTGTGGTTGCTCTTCATGAGGATTTTCAGGATGCTCAGCAGCTTCCTGAGGGTTGATGGGTGGGTTGTTTAGGAGAGGGTTTTGTTGGGTAAAACCCTTTTAGATGAGTAATTGAATGAGACGATGATGGGGGAGGGAAAGGGTTAGATTTTTATCCTGTTTACAATAATGCAACATATTTCTAAGACATCCGAGCAGATAGTAAGGAATGTTGACCAGTCTAGCATGTCGTAAATGAGATAACAGGACAAAGTCGGACTGGTAAACTACCTGGTATCGGCCTTCACAGGTAAGGTAGTGCTTGACAAACTCTGCAACTTTCGGCCAAGGAGGCGACAACGAGATAAGTCGAACACCTCGGCCTTTAGGCTCAACTTGTTCTCTTGGAAAGAGAAAATCCCACTGGGCATTAAGGATAATGTGTTTGCAACTGAAACAGCGAATGCCAGTGATGGGAAGACCTGAAACCTGTGCGATATCATCCTTTGTGACTAGAATCCGAACCCCTTGAACAATAGAATGGTCTTGTTGAAGATTTCGAGCAAATTGAAGAACCTGTTGTTGATCAAATCCCTGGAGCCTCTGAAAATAACCCAGCCAACCTGCCTGCTGAAAGATTTGGTAGACTTCTAGATACAATTCTATCAGGGTTGTCATGGTGGGTTCGTATCGTATAACAAGACCTCCCATAGCTATTCAGCTTAGTAGAATGCACAGTCAAAGAGTCAAGTAAACACACCCGAACAGAGTAAGTTTTGTGGATGAAGGCATGCAAATGATGGTAAAAAAAAATGAAATGATGGGTAAAAAGAAGTAACGGTAGTCGGTTCGTGTGAAATGATGGCATCACGTTTTGATATTTCTCCCCCCCAACTACGGCTAAAAAAATAGTAGCTTTAAGTGAATGATAATAATGAATTAGGATCTTCTCATTAGCCATAGTTCGATTGTATTTACATATAAAGTTTACATACCTCATCTTTGCCTTTGATTCATACTTCAAAAAATATAGTGCCTGTCCATAATAAATTTGCAGTAACCATAGGAGAGACTTTGGATTTATGAAAGAAATTGTATCAAGGGTTTGTTTAATCATGGGAGAAAGTAGTGAAAGGACAGTCTGTATGAAAATAGGAGAAGTGAGAGTGAAAGAGCTGAAAAAGATGTTTTTATTGACAAGAAATGCTGGAAAAATGGTGTTTCAGCAACAGGAAAAGAATGGAAAAATGTTTGCTGAAGAGTGATGTTTTAACAATGGAAAATACTGCTGAATAAATGGTATTTCAACAATGAGCAAAATGGGGAAAATGTTGCTGAAGAGTGGTGTTTCAGCAATGGGAAAATGGGGAAAAATGTTGCTGAAGAGTGGTGTTTCAGCAATGGGGAAAATGGAGAAAAATGTTGCTGAAGAGTGGTGTTTCAGCAATGGAGAAAATGAGGAAAAAAATGTTAGTGAAGAGTGGTGTTTCAACAATGGGAAAAATGAGGAAAAATGTTGCTGAAGAGTGGTGTTTCAGCAATGGGAAAATGAGGAAAAATGTTGCTGAAGAGTGGTGTTTCAGCAATGGGAAAAATGGAAAGGAAAGAGAATGAAAGGGGATGAATGATGGGGATGTTGAATGGGTAATGAAGATGAATGGATTCAAGAAAGAGGGATCAATGATTCACAAAATGAAGCTTGGATCTGCTTGTAGTAAGATTGTCCTTTCTTGGTATGCCTTTTCTAGATTGAGAATCTGCAAAAGAATCAATTGTAACATGCCATTCCTTGACAGGGACTATTAGTAAAAGAAATTTAATATAATACTAAAGAAATAAAATTCAGAAAAATTAAATGCAATGAGGGGCAGGAGGCTCCTCTAAAAAGAGATAATGTGAATCTGCCACGCTTGTGGCCTTAAAATCTTCTTTGAAAATGGGGCGCTGGTACAGATGGAGACGATGACCATTCACTAATAACGATGTTTTAGAGTCATCAATTGTTAGGAGCCTTACTGTTCCATTGGGGAAAACATTATCCACTTTGTAAGGTCCTAGCCATCTTGTACGTAGTTTCCCTTGAAATTCTTTAAATCGAGAATCATATAGTAAAGCCCAATTACCTTTTTGGAATTGCTTATGCTTGATGTTTTTATCATGCCATTTTGTTCTTTGTTGTTGAATCATAGTTGTCTGGTGAATGGCATCTATTCTTTTTTCATCCAATTCATTAAGTTGTTGCAACCTGGCTGTTTGTGCATCAGTCAAATCAAAGTTAACAGCTAAAGCAGTCCTTAAGGTTTTGATTTCAAATTCCACAGGAATGACAATGCTTTTTCCATAAACTAATTCATAGGGGGAGAATCCTGTAGTATTTCTCCAGGTAGTTCTGTAAGCCCATAATGCTTCAAGGAGCCTTTGAGACCAATCCTTCATGTTTTCCTTCACTGTTTTTGTGAGAATAAATTCTATTACTTTATTTGTGCTTTTCACCTGTTCATTGGCTTGGGGGTGGTATGGTGTAGTCATTCTATGTTGAATATGATATTTTTGAAGGATGGATTTAAAACCATGAGAAGTGAAAGGAAGTCCTCCATCTGTGACTAATTCTCTAGGCACTCCAAATCTAATAAAGATATCTTCAAATAAAAAATCTGGAACAACTTCTTCAGTAGCTCTATGGAGTGCTTTAAACCCCACCCATTTGGTCATATAATCTGTGCAGACCACTATATAAACTTTTTGATTGGATGGAGGGCTAATGGGTCCTACAAAGTCTAAGGCCCATCTTTTAAATGGTTCAAGTACTACCTGGGGATTTAATGGAATTTCATCTCTCTGATTAGGTTAAGCGATTCTTTGACAACTATCACAGTCCTGAACATATTTCTTTGCATCTTTAAAAAGTGAGGGCCAGTAATAACCCATCCTGAGAATTTTATGTGCTGTTCTTTTATCAACAAAATGCCCTCCACAAGGGCCATCATGACAAGCTTTTAGTAAATCATAAACCTCATCTTCTCTAATGCATCTTCGGATTTCTTGATCAAGTCCTGTGTGGAAAAGACACCCACTTATCCAGCTATACCTTGCACTTTGTTGAATGATTCTTCTTTTCTCTCGGTGGGATAGGTGTGGTGGTAACTTCCCTGCAACCAAATAGTTAGCGATGTCTGCATACCATGGTGAGTGAGCAGATACTGCAAATAAATATTCATCAGGAAAGGAATCATCTACTGGAGTATTATCATCAGGTGTTAACCGAGAAAGGAAATCAGCAACTTCATTTTCTTTTCCTGGTCTATCTACAATTGTAATATCAAATTCTTGTAACAATAGTAACCATCTGGTGACTCGAGCATTTGTGACAGATTTTTTCATTAAATATTTGATAGCTAAGTGATCAGTATGGACAAAAGTAGAATAGCCAGTTATGTAATGTTGAAATTTATTAATAGCATAGATAACTGCTAAAAATTCATTTTCGGTAACTGTATAGTTAAGTTCAGCAGGACTCATATTCTTTCTAATGAAGAATATAGCATAAGAGAGATGATTTTCTTCTTGTCCCGAGACAAATCCTATTGTAGTATCTGAAGCATCAGAGGATATATAAAAGGGAAGTGTCCAATCAGGTCCTCTTAGAATAGGAGTTGTAGATAATTGATGTTTGAGTGTATCAAATGCTTCCTGGCAAATATTAGTCCACTTGAATTCAACATTTTTCATAAGTAACACAAACAGAGGAGAAGCTATTTTTGAATTTTTTTTGATAAATCTTCTATAGTATCCAGCATGTTCTAAGAAACTTCTCACATTTGTTTGGGTTTTGGGAATAGGAAGGTCTTTAATGACTTGTATCTTGGATGGATCTACCTGAATTCCTTGAGATGAAATAAAATGTCCAAGTACCACTCCTTCACTCATCATCATATGAAATTTTTTTGTGCTTAAGGAGAGGTGGGCTTGTATACATCGGTTAAGTACTTTCTCAAGATTTTGCAGTGGTTCCTCAAAAGAGACACCATAAGGGGTAAAATCATCCATAAAAATTTCCATAGAGTCATTAATCATATCAGAAAAGATTCCTATAACTTCTCTTTGAAAGGTCGCTGGTGCATTACATAGTCCAAATGGGAGGACTCTATAACCAAAAGTTCCCCATGGGCTAGTAAAAGTGGTCTTATATTGGTATTGGGGTGCAATTTTGATCTGGTTATACCCACTGAAACCATCTAAGAAAGAGAATAATTTCTTCCCTGCCAAACTATCTAACACCTGATCAATGAATAGAAACGGAAAGTGATCTTTTTGAGTGGCTTTATTTAAGGCTCTATAATCTACACACACTCTCCATTTCCTATTTTTCTTAGGAAATATTACCAACGGGGAAACCCATTCACTGTCAGATATAGGATATATAAACCCTGCATTAAGCAATTTTTGAAGTTCCTCTTTAAGAATTTCTTTTAAATTAGGGTTCATTCGTCGTTGAGATTGGCAGATTGGTCGACAATCTTCCTTGATATAAATACAATGAGTACATAATTCAGGAGAGATTCCCTTCATATCTGTATAGTCCCATGTGAATGCATCCTTATGTTCAAGAAGTAACTTCATTAATTGATGTGTTTTAGCAACTGTCAAGTTGGGGTTTATATTCAGTGTTTTTCCAGGTTCAATTTCTACTGGTATACTTTTAGAAGAGATGGTAGCTGATGTTTGAGGTAGGTCTTCAGAGTTAATGTTTTTCTGGGTATCTGACTCCAAAAGTGCAGCCAGTTGATTATGTGTTTCTGGAGTCATAGAGGAGGGTTTAGAAATAAAATTATTAATTACTTCATTCTCAGTGGCATCTTTAAGGCTTAAGGCTTGTCCGATAGTCAAGATAGGTTGAGTAGTTTGATCATCAAAGTCCACCCATAAAGAATTGTCATTATTAATCAAGGGTGTAGCGTGAGGGTAGAGAGTAAGCTGTTTGGTTTCATATCCATTGGAAATTGTCATTGAACTAGATCTACAACTGATAAAGGCATCTGTTGTGGCTAGCCAAGGCCTGCCCAAAATTAGAGGATGACCCCCCATATTTGTTTTAGGTTGTAATACCACAAATTCAGCTAGATAATTCCAGGACTCAACTAAGATGATTAGGTATTCAATGACTCCTTCCGGTTTGATTGTAGAATGGTCAACTAATTCTAGAATGGTTGGGGTATCTCTAATTTCATTCTTCAGTTGTAAAAGTTGTGAAGTTTCAAGAGTCATAATATTGATAGCAATGCATAAGTCTACCAGAACTCGAGGAATTATTGTTTTTCCAATTTGCACTGTGACAGTAGGATGGCCGAGATCACCATATTTAACTGCAGGAGATTTACCCGACATTAGTGCAGACAAATCACCCATGACATGAACTGTGAAGGGATCTTTAGTTTTCCTACCGGGTTTCTTAACACAAATGTCTCTCATAGTTCTGACATAAATTGGTACATCTCTTAGTGCTTGTAATAGTGGAATTTTGACATAGAGATTTTGTAATTCCCCTAGAGGATTGAAAGTAGGTGGCTCAAGAGTTTTAGTCAAAGCTAAACGCTCAGGGAATGGTGGTTCTGCTATTTTAGCAACAGTGTTTGAGGACGATTGTGCCTCTTCAGGTAAATTGTGCTTTTTTTTTATCTCTTCTTTATCGGAATCAGAGGAGGTAACATCATCAATGGTAGGTTCTACTATTTTCCCATATCGTAAATGAATATAATTGCATTGTGTAGGGAAAAGAGGAAGTATAGGCTGGTTTTGAATATCAATGCACTGCACAGCCTTATTATTGGGGTTAGGTTGTACAGGTAGTTGGGGCCTCATCATTTGATTATTCGGTGGAGTACCTGATGGTAAAGAGAGTGGTTGCTGAACTTGTGATTGAAATTGAGGAAAATGATTTGGGAACGAGGGTTGTTTACTTCTCCAATTTGGATTCCATTGGTTAAGGTAAGGTTGTTGTTGTGAAGGCCAAGGTGTCCATATTGTTGGGTCTACAAAGGGAGGGTTTGTTTGTTGCATGGGTGGGTAATTCATTTGATTGAAGGGAGGGTAATTTGCTTGACTAAAAGAAGGATAATTATTCCAATGATTACAAGATGTAAATGACATATTAGGATTCATACCTTGTCCCCGTGGTTGCCATTTCCTTCTCTATGTCAATAGATAGACAGCTTCAGCTTCTTCATTGGTTGGTTGTAATGCTGCTTTGATTCCTGGTAAAGAAGGGCATTGTTGAGTTTCATGATCCTTATCACAAATGGTGCAAATTGGCTTTTTGTCCAATGGGCATTCCATTCATGGGTGCTTATCTCTGCATTTGGAACAAAAGATGGACAGAGCTTCTTCTGCTTCGGCTTGTTTCTTTTGAATCTGCAAAGTGTCAATTTGTGAAGCAAAAGAACTTAACATTTCAGTTTTAAATTCCTCAAGTAGATTACCTATTTCAGCTCTTGTTGCTCCTCCAGTGGCTGATTTTTGAACTCTTGAAAATGTGGTATCCCTGCTATTTGGTCTATTCCTTGCAGCTCCTCTTGAACATCTTTTACATAGGTTAACAATTTCATCATATGATTCTTTAGATATGTCCCATTTTCCAAGCATATTCAACATATCTAGACAATCATCCTTTACTCTTTTTAATAATATTGTTTTAAGAATATATTTACTTACATCGGGGTGAGTGTATATTTGTAGATTATACTGTAGCCTTTCCACAAACTCCTCCAGATTTTCATCCTCTTTCTGTATCATCTTGAATATTTCCTCTCTTTTTTCTCTTGTTCGGAAATAGTCTTGATATTTGTGTAGAAATTTCTGTTTCATCTAATCCCATGTTGTGATTACATGACCTCCAAGACTCATGAACTATCTTAATGCATTTCCCTTTAATGTTGTTGGGAATAGCTTTAATTTTTGAGCATTGGAAATGTAATCATAACTTCTGCATAATATGTCAAACTCGAAAAGGAATTCATCAGGATCTTCAGAAGATAAACCATAAAAGTTAGGTAAAGCTGAAAGTGGAATATTCTTCATGGGAGCTGCTCCTTTAGGAAGATCACCAATAGGAAATCCTAAGGTAGAAAAAGAGTTTTCATCATTTACCTCTGCTTCAAGACCTACCTATTCTTCATGGTGCAATTCTTAGTTATATCCATCCATGGTTTCTTCTGTCTGTTCCCCTACTGCACTTGCTCAATCCTCAATGTTGTTTGATGGTTTTTCAACTGCCTCCGTTTCAAAGTTCACTTGAAAGGAAGGTTGAGGCTTTGGTTTTCGAGAGCTTGGTTGTTGAGGAACAATAGAATCAGATTTTGATATAATCTGGTCGATAAAAGTCTTTCTTCCTCCTCTTCCTCTGCCTATGCCACCTATAGGGTCAGTTTCCTTGGGGGGTCCACATCCTCTCATGCAATTTGTACATCTGAAAGAAAAATGTAAATGCTTTTGAATTCTATAATTGCCTTTCCCGACAATTGGTGTTCTTCTTTTTTAACTGCAAAAGTCATAGGTGCAAGGGAAGCTCCAGGTATTGGGATTTGAACCACTTTGTAGCCTTCTTTATCATAAATATCCCCACATTGGCTGCACATATACTCTCTATACTGATCATCTTTTGTGTTTTTCTCTGCCATGGCCGCTACGCTAGCTAAGGTATACAAATTAAGTTCCCTGTCATAGGCTTCCTTTGCGCTTACCAGCTCTTGCTTGTAAGCTTCCAATTCTGATCTTAGAAACTCATTCTCTTGTAAGAGAGAAGCCATTGTTGGTTCTGGTATTTGATCTGTCATCGGTGTGTTAAGAGGGGTGACTGGTTTTTGTGTAATGGTCACAGCCTCAGTAGCTGGTTGTGGAGCGACTACAAAATCAACAGTTGATTCTTGTGTTTCAGCTACTTGATGTAAAGAAAATAGTGTTTTAGCACTCTGGGCGTATGGTTCTTGAATTTCAGGAATAAGGTCAGCAGCTGGTTCTTATGTTTTAGCTGTAGCTAGTTCTTGTGTAACAACTATAGCTGGTTATTGTGTTTCAGCTACTGAATGAGTAGTTGGTTCTTGTGTAACAGCTACTGTTGTAGCACCCAGGTCATCTGATTCTTGTATTTCAGGAATGAAGTCAACAATTGGTTCTTGTGTTTCGGCTGTAGCTGGTTCTTGTGTAACATCTATAACTGGTTCTTCTATTTTAGCGACTGAATGAGTAGCTAGTTCTTGTGTGACAGCTACTGAATGAGTAGTTGGTTCTTGTGTGACAACTACTTGATGTAAAGAAAATGATGTCGCAGCACCTTGGGCCTCTAGTTCTTGTGTTTCAGTGCCCGTGGTTGAACATGTAAAAAGTCTGGGATTTGGGAGGGTGGAGGTGTATGGGTTTTTAGCAAAATGGGTTGGGGGTTTAGGGTAATGGCAGTGGCGGCTAATTTTGTTGAAGCCCTCATTCGTTTTTTAGGTAAAAAGGAAGGAGAAGTAGTAGTTTTCTTCTTTCTTTTGCATGTGGATTTTTCCTCAGTGACGGGGTAGGGAGGGTTATCATGTTTATCTTCTTCAGAATCATCGCTAATGATATGAACAGTAGGGGTAGATGATTCTGGTAAATTGTGGGGTGGAATTGGTATGGTAGGAGGGTTAATTGGATCAATTGGGTTTGTAGGTGGATTAATAGGTATTTTCGGAAAGTCAGGAAGGTTTTGTGGTTGCTCTTCATGAGGATTTTCAGGATGCTCAGCAGCTTCCTGAGGGTTTATGGGTGGTTTGTTTAGGAGAGAGTTTTGTTGGGTAAAACCCTTTTGGATGAGTAATTGAACAAGACGATGATGGATGAGGGAAAGGGTTGGATTTTTAGCCTATTTACAATAATGCGACATATTTCTAAGACATCCAAGCAGATAGTAAGGAATGTTGACCAATCTAGCATGTCATAAATGAGATAACAGGACAAAGTCAGACTGGTAAAATGCCTGGTATCGGCCTTCATAGGTAAGGTAGTGCTTGACAAACTCTGCAACTTTCGACCAAGGAGGCGGCAATGAGCTAAGTCGAACACCCCGACCTTTAGGCTCAACTTGTTCTCCTAGCAAGAGAAAATCATGCTGGGTATTAAGGATAATGTGTTTGCGTCTGAACTAGCGAATGCCAGTGATGGGAAGACCCAAAACCTATGCGATATCATCCTCTGTGACTCGAATCCGAACCTCTTGAACAATAGAATGGTCTTGTTGAATATTCCGAGCAAATTGAAGAACTTGTTGTTGATCAAATCCCTGGAGCCTCTTAAAATAACCCAGCCAACCTCCCTGCTGAAAGATTTGGTAGACTTCTGGATACAATTCTAGCAGGGTTGTCGTGGCGGGTTCGTATCGTATAACAGGACCTCCCATAGCTATTCAACTCAATAGAATGCAGAGTCAAAGATTCAAGTAACCACACCCGAACAGAGTAAGTTTTGCGGATGAGGGCATGCAAATGATGGGTAAAAAGAAGTGACGGTAGTCGGTTCGTGTGAAATGATGGCATCATGTTTCGATATTTATCCCCTCCAACTACGACTAAAAAAATAGTGGCTTTAAGTGAATGATAATAATGAATTGGGATCTTTTCATTAGCCATAGTTCGATTGTATTTACATATAAAGTTTACATACCTCATCTTTGCCTTTGATTCGTACTTCGAAAAATAGAGTGCCTGTCCATAATAGATCTGCAGTAACCATAGGAGAGACTTTGGATTTATGAAAGAAATTGTATCAAGGGTTTGTTTAATCATGGGAGAAAGTAGTGAAAGGACAGACTGTATGAAAATAGGAGAAGTGAGAGCGAAAGAGCTGAAAAAGATGTTTTTATTGACAGGAAATGCTAGAAAAATGGTGTTTCAACAACAGAAAAAGAATGAAAAAATGTTTGTTGAAGAGTGATGTTTTAAAAATGGAAAATACCGCTGAAGAAATGGTGTTTTAGCAGTGGGGAAAAAGGGGAAAATGTTGTTGAAGAGTAGTGTTTCAGCAATGGGAAAATGGGGAAAAATGTTGCTGAAGAGTGGTGTTTCAGCAATGGGGAAAATGGAGAAACATGTTGCTAAAGAGTGGTGTTTCAACAATGGGGAAAATGAGGAAAAAAATGTTGCTGAAGAGTGGTGTTTTAGCAATGGGAAAAATGAGGAAAAATGTTGCTGAAGAGTGGTGTTTCAGCAATGGGAAAATGAGGAAAAATGTTGCTGAAGAGTGGCGTTTCAGCAATTGGAAAAATAAAAAGGAAAGAAAATGAAAGGGGATGTTGAATGGGTAATGAAGATGAATGGATTGAAGAAAGAGGGATCAATGTTTCACAAAATGAAGATTGGATCTGTTTGTAGTAAGATTGTCCTTTCTTGGTAGGCCTTTTTTGGATCGAGAATCTACAAAAGAATCAATTGTAACATGCCATTCCTTGACAGGGATTATTAGTAAAA
>JASDQU010688050.1:35273-53355 GCA_032191745.1 Picea mariana
CACTCTCTCCCCCATGAAAATAGCTATGCCTAAGTTCTCCTCACCCTACCTCGCTTTACCACTTCCGATTACTCCTTAGATCACTTATACCCGACGACCCACACTTAGGTGAGTCCCCTCTTCCTATGCTGATACATAGAGTTTTGAAACGCACATCCTTCTTCCACCTTTGCATTGACACACCATTGGTTTTCTACTCATTTCATCGTTTACCTCCCTTTGAACTTAGCTAACGCGTTATCGTGGTTCTACCAAACCGTACTGACTCACATCTTCATCGTCGGCAAAATTCACATGATCAATGTCATCTCACCGATATTGGTCACATTATTATATCCATCACACACATGCCTTTAACCAACTAACTCACTTCTACTCGCACTATTACATCGCATAACAATGACGCTCTCTCCCTTTCGCTTCATTACATTGCTTATTGACGAGGTTCAAATCTTCTTCCCGACATGCTACCCATTCAGGATTCTCCCTCTCTTTACGCAAATGCATCAAAATAAGGATGTCGACCCCTAATNAATCATTGTCAAGCACATCTAGGACAAGTCGCTTCCTGTCTCCAATGTTGATCATGTTAGCGTAGCCCACTTTCTCTTTGAGGCTCATCTCGTCCCCCTCCCAGATCGTATCCCTTCTTGTTGCATTCGTCATTCAATATCCCTACATTTACAATGATTAAACTCTCCACTCCTATCTAGAAAATTTGTCATTTGTTTCCTATCTCAACTAATTCACTTCAAATCACAGTCATAATCAAGTTTAGTGTTCCCAATGACTTTCTTCGTGCAGATGGTACTAGCTTGTTTGTTTTGTGTTTCTTGATATTACAACTAAATATTCATCGTGGAAGCCTCGCCTACCATCAGATAAGTTAATCATAACACCTACAGGTCTTGTGTTGGTTCTTAAATGCACTTTGGGAGAAATTTGGTCCTTTCAGCTCCTAGCCAGTGCTAAGTGCACTGGACGTCAGTTGGCAGATTTAGCGGATTTATAAATTTGTTCTGTTAATTTATAAACTCGGTATTAATGGATCAACCAAGGTATTGTACATCAAATATCACCTAGCAATGCACTAAATTAAATTTGGATGAAGAAACAAAGAATGTGGGACCCGAACTTTCATTAAAAAATGCCTTTGGGTGCAATTTTTCAGCATCCGTCAAAATTAGTTTTTCATCCCTGGAACAAGTTAATTGTTTGATTCACACCATTACAATTCTAACACAACTGACAAAATCAAAATACGAGTCCTAAACTGCCAAAACGATCGTCTGGGATTTCTTGCCAGGAAAGCCTCAATAGTCATGGCCATCATTAGAAATGGATCCACTAAAATGATGGAAAAAAATATTCATTTATCTTGATAGAATCGTTTCCATGTTTTCTCCGCGTTTCAAAAAGTGACACCTCAATCGAGCATCGTATGAGGAAGTTATGGGATTTTGAACTCAATCTCTCATTGTCTCTTGCCAGTTTGACACTTCGAATCTTTTCCAATTTTGATTTCCCCAGAGGGAGAAGTTCCCTTTGAATCCTCCGAAGCGATTCATAATATTTCCCTTCATTTCCTCCGAACAGTTTGGAGGATTTAGTTCAAACTTCTCCGAGTAGATCGGAGGAGTTAGTTCAAACTCCTCCGAACACAAGAGAACTGTCTCTCGTAAATTGACCATAACGTTTGACTCGGGTGTCCATTTTTCGACTTATGTATACCGTTGGAAAGGTATTTCCAAGATATACAACTTTTTATTTATATTATTTGATAAATTTCTAATGAATGGTACACTTATCATAGGTCGGATGAGTTAGTTCAGTTTGAAGGAGTTAGTTCAAACTCCTCCGAACACAAGAAAACCACATTTCATAAAATGGCCATAATGTTTGACTCGGGTGTCCATTTTGTGACTTATTTATACCATTGGAAATGTATTTCTGGGATATAAAACTTTATATGTATTTTATTTGATAAATTCTTAATAAATGGTACACTTACGCCATGTTGGAGGAGTTAGTACTAACTCCTCCGAACACAAGAAAACCACCTTTCGTAAAATGGCCGTAACGTTTGACTCGGGTGTCTGTTTTGTGTGTTCTTTGTACCGTTGGAAATGTATATTTGATATCTAAAAGTTATTGGTTATATAATTTGAAAAATTATTAATCTATGGTACACTTATTGTTGTATTAATATATGACACCTTATTGACAGCCTCAAAGAACACCATAACTCGACCGTGAGCAGAGGAACCATGAATCAAACTCAGGGAAATTTATAAATGATACTTAAATTATTTTATGCCCAATTTATTTGAATTCAAATCATTATTCTTGATAGTTTACTTGTATTTACTCTCATCTATTGTATGTTTAATGTTGTCAGGTAGCGAGCGAAGGAGGATCACGCTCAATATTCTTATGATGAAATCTACAACTAAAGATGATGAAGGAGCAATAATGAAAGATGTAGCATCAATGGAGGAGAAAAAAAGAAAATAGCAGGAAATTGTATGAAGCAGTTGTTAGCATTGAGAATCACCCTCATATTGCAAAGAGGATAAGCCCAGTACCCATCAAAATATGTGTAAATGTAAATGACTGCTTAAAGTTCAAATGGACAAGACTAAGAATAATAATGTTTTAACTCAGAAATCTAGGATAGCATGCATAGAAAATGAGGTCTTGATTAGCTTCAGCCAGTGAATGGGAGTAAAAGTGAATAGGAGGAAGACTTAGTGAGGGAAGTGTAAATTTCTACTATTGACATTAGGTCTTCAAGCAGCCTAAGGAGGAAAAAATAAAACACAAGAACTTCTTGAATTCAAAGTTAAAGAACATTGAAGAAAATCATAGTAGTATTATAATCAAACATTCATCATAACACAACCATAACAATATCATATGGATCATCCAATCATGAGTACTTCAACATAAGAGGAAACAATATGATATAAGGAGAAACTGACTTCTATTAATAAAAAATTCTCAAGTTCAATACATAACCAAAGAACAGTTTACTTAGTCAAAAATATGACAATCAGGGAGCCCAACTCAACCATTTGAACCTCACTAATTATTTAGAATATGTATTTATAACCAAAAAGGAAAGGGAACAGATAGAGGTGCGAGATGGCCTCCCTCCCCTAGGATTCTCTAAAATAGTTACGATTCTAACACCTATACTAGCAACTCTTAACAAACTGCTACAAAATAGGAACCATGTTGGCAATCACTCCAACAAGAATTAAATGATATGTCTTCCTTTAGGTGCATTCCTTTTCATTTCCAACTACCCTCCAGGGGTTGTATGATGCCTTCATGTTGCCACCTGTGATCCTCGCTTCTCTCCACATCATCAACCATCCAAAGGGGTCATGAATTTGAATGCCTTGATTGCAGGTGCTAGTTCATAGCGTCATTTAGTAGCACATTGGGTAGTCCGTTTTGTAGCGCCCTTTGCAAAACAACTCTGCATATTTCGTAGTGCCTCCTCCAAAATAGGTCTGCAGTTTCCGTAGCGCCAATCCTGTGTAATGACTATGTGAAATTCCGTAGTGCCAATCCTGTGTAATGACTATGTGAAATTCCATAGCGCTCTCCCGAAATAGCTTTTGCAGATTCAGTAGTGCCACACCTCAAATGGTCCTGCATAATTGGTAGCACCATTCATAAAAAACAACTCTGTGGATTTTGTAGCTCCATCTATCAAATGTTCCTGCAGATTGAGTAGCGCCATTGCTGACACAGTCCTGTAGAATTGGTAGTGCCATTGTTAAGTTCAGCTAGGAAATTTCGTAGCATTCTGCAGAATCGGTAGTGCCACTGTGTAGTTCATCTAGGATATTTCGTAGCATTCTAGGTAGTGAAATTGCAGAACATACTATATAGATGATTCTGCAGTTCCATGGCGCTACAGAATATCTATTTTTTTTTCTGTGTGATGAGACCAATCCTTCAAAAGCACCAAAAACTTAGTCGATGGACTAGGAGCCTGTAGATGCATGTATAGGTGGAAAAATTATACTTCCTTGATCTTTTTACTCTTGCAAAAAGTGACCACCCACAAAAATGGATCTTATATCCCCCAAATACTTCATCAACCTAGCACTCCTCCTTTTTCCAGGAGAGCATCCCTCTATAATGACAACATGTTTTTCCTTTGCAGATATACTCTTCTTGATTGCACGTGTACTCTTCTTGACTACTGGCTCATCTCTTTCAATTGCAGCTTGTACCAGAACATTTGAGTTCCTCTGGGCCAATTCATCCTTGAAATGTTGCAATTCTTCCTTGAGCTTTCTATTTTGAGAATGAAATCCTTTGTTTTGCGTGTATAGGTTATTAAGTTGCTTATGGAGAGGCAGGGCTCTTCTTGCTGAAATTTTTTCCAAATCAAGGGTGTTACTGTACATATCCATGAGCTCCTTCATCTTAATTTTCCCAGTCAAACTTTCTTCTTTCAAATGAGCAATCTCCTTCCTAGCCTCCCTAATTTGTCTGATCAAACTTTTGAAAGTGTGATTACTAGTTGGAATGTTGATGTTGATAACCTCAACAGGTTTCTCAATGGCTTCACCTTTATCTTTATGCTGCACATGGGCTCTATCTATCACCCAAATAGGATTCTCAATGCCTTTACCATTATCTTTCTCTTTCCTTGGAATTGAAACCTTGGGTAGTACTTCTGCTTCAACAGCCTCCTTGAGGGTTGATGATCTAGTAAAAGGCTTCTTGATTTTGATAATAGCTGTTGGAGCAAGTGAAGAGAAATGCAAATTATTTCCCCTCTTGGTTGTGGCTTTGGTGGATGAAGGGACTTCTTCCAATTCAGGTGTAGGGGGAGCTGAAAAATCTCTCTGTGGAGAGTTATGAACCTCTCTCCCTTCTTCTTCAATTTCCTTGAGGGCTTATTTGTCTTGAGTAATGTATTTTATTTTTATCTTCCTTCTTGTTCCTGTTGGATAAACACTAGTATATGGCAAAGGGCTCTACATCCTATACTGAGGAGTAGAAGCTATATCCAGCTGCATGTGGGTAGAGACAATGAACTGTTTCCAAGGAATGTTCCTCTTCTTCAACTCTTCCATCACCAACATCCTGATCAATATAGAGTGAAGGACACTAGTGTCCACAACCTTGGACTTGGCTTGGATTCTATCAGACATCTTCCCCATGCTCCTCAAAAGGTAGAAAGGGATATTCATTTCATATTTACTAGTAAAATGTAGCAAGAGCCTTATATGGTACTGGTATAACATGTTAAACCTTCCCTCACATGTAAAGTATCTCTGGATGATCTTCAACATTTTATTAAAACCTTCTACTAGGTGGCTTCTAGGCACTCCCTTGGACAAATTTTATGTCTAATAGTCTGTTTTAAGGAATTCCTTGGAGAAGGCAACATTTAGGATCATGTATTTAAACCACCTCTCACCAGTATTAGGAATCTTAGTGGTTGTTGCAATAGAGGCCTCAGATACCTCAAACTCAAGGTATCCCACCTTAGTCTTAATTCCATCAAAGTGTAATGCAAACTGCCTGGCTACTTCATGGTGTTCCATCTACATGTTTTGGAAAAAAGAGAGGCAGCCAACCCTTTGGAAAACCTCCCTGACCATTGGCTCAACATCAAACAGGTGCATGTCATAGGGTTCATTCCTGACCACATTCCCTCCCTTGTGAGATTTCTTCTTTTGAGGTGTCTCCATGGATAAGACAGGGGATCAAAGGTTGTTGTGTAGTGAGGGGTAAGGAAACAAATAGAGGAAAATCTCAATGAGAAATTACAGTGGCTAATGGTTTCTCTCTCTTAGGATTTTCCTCTAACTCACCTTGATTTAACAATAGACGGTTTTGATGGCCTTTTCTTTAAAATGAGAGAAAGAAAATATGAGTTAAGGAAGGCAGGGATGCATTGTTCAGTTTTATATCACCACACCATGGTCATCAAATCTTTGGAAGAGTAGGGACTTCTTCCAATCACTGCTAGCAGATCTTAAGATGAATTGACGATGATATAGCGAAAAGAAGAGGCTAATGCATGGGTCTTTTAATAAAAACACTTACCAATTTAAGTAAAACCACAGCTCATGAAACAAGGGATATGTAGCATAGTTTTAGCAACGACTTTTTGTAGTGCAGTGTGCACACAAGGGCCAAGTGATTGAAAGGGTACTCAATATTCAGAAGAAAAATGAAACGACCTCTAGAATAGATGAAATCCAGGTGAAAATGGTTGCAAAGTCTGTGGGTGAAAAGCTACAGATGCAAATGGATGAGAGAGGAAGTAGTCTACAACATCGGGGACTACCAAAAGCTGAGGTAGGGGTATCTCAAGAATTTTCTATGGAATTGAGAGGACTCATGGAATACCTAGATATTGTAACTGATAATGGAGGATCTGCAACAAGTTAGGAAACTGCTATGTCCACCTCAACCTCTAATTTAGCTTTGACAGTCGATCCTATAGCGCAGTCTACAGCTGGTCTGAACTAGTGATTTCAGCAGCGTCGATCTTGAGAGAAAATTCAAATGCTTAAACCGTTAGCAAGCTTCATAAATGACCAGATCTTAATATTCTCTTTTAACTAACAAGAGCGCTAAAAACTAGAGAAATCATGACCTCATCTAATTATGACAAATTATGGCAAAGATCAAAGGGAAAAGGTGCGCTACGAAAAATCCTAGTGAGTTGGCAGCGCCTTTTTCAAAAATTTGATTTGACCCCCCTTTAACAGACATAGGGACATAATGGCAAGGATAAAGAGTATGAGTGGATGGAGTGATGTTTCAAGTCATTAATATCATGGTATGGCTTATGATTGATGTCAAGTCAAGAGGTGAGTCGAAACCATAAACCATAGAATGAATCTAGGCTTAAAAAATTATGTGTGGGCCAAAAGTGAGCCAAAACCACAAATCTTTATTTGTTCAAACTAACCTAAGAAAATCACACAAAGAAAAATAAAGCAATCCTAAAGTCTAAAGGATAAAAAATTAAACCTAAGGGATAAAAGACCCAAGGCAATTTCATGTGATAACAACAGGTATCTAGAAACTCCATGATGATCGACTGTCAAACTTAGGACGACGGAGATTCCCCCACACCCAAATCCAGTCTTCATGATGCACACGAAACATATGGTCGAAATCAATGTCGACACACTAGCGCTAGGAGACAAATTCGAAATGTAACCATTGTCCTTATTGCTCATTATTACAAATAGGATGAGTACAAACACTAGAAGACGAAAGGTCACCGAGGGAGACGAAAGGCCAAAGGTCTTATTGAACCTCAATAAATACTATAATAGAACCCAAATAAAAAGATTTTGGCTCTTTAAACATTATACACCTCTGAACTACTTCAAGAATACAGTGTCAACTAAAACTAGAGATTTGTCCTAAGAGTTTTCATGTACTACTGTTGAAAATGTTAATACAGAGAATCCCTCAGGGCCAAATTTTGACTGAGAGAATGAATTGCACATGTTGCTTTTTTGTTGCAAACTATTTCAAGCAGAATGTTTGTTTCTCACATGGGTTGTAAGAGCATGTTTGTTTATGGACTATTCTGATGCAATATATGTCTTCTTGCAGTTTTGTCATTCTTTATTATATTACATGTCCTGAATGAATGAGATGCTAATGTATGTGATATAGTGACTTAGAATATTCTGGTTATATATTCATGTGCATGTGTTATATGACTTTATTTCTTCATTTCAACTATCTGGGTGAAGCTACTCTTAGAGTTAGTTTCATGCCACAACTCATTCACTTATGTTAATTTGCTCCTAGCTAGGATATGTTATATTAGAATTAGATTAGACATGCATTTAGATATTCTTCATCTAAATCTTTTGTTTGTACAACCACCCATCACTCATCCTCATCGATGGATAGGGCCGCAACCGACAGAACCTAACCAGCAATGGTTGTCGGGCTAGAATCTGGATGGGTTCCCTATTCCAAATGGTGAGAGGTCTAATTGGGAATTCGTACCGGGTTCTCCCCGGTACGAATTCCCAANATGGATAGGGCCGCAACCGACAGAACCTAACCAGCAATGGTTGTCGGGCTAGAATCTGGATGGGTTCCCTATTCCAAATGGTGAGAGGTCTAATTGGGAATTCGTACCGGGGAGAACCCCTTACTATTGTCGGGCGAGTTTGGACCCATCAACACCACCCTCAGGAGCATCCTGTAAATTGATATTTATTTTTTTTCTCGAAGAAGCATCTATAGTAGTTTTGGGCCTAGGCATGGTTCGTTTCTCTAGAGACTGCACAAAGAAAAAACATTGTTATATGTTTTTTTCCAAAATGAATTAAAATACTTACAAAACGATACTTTGTATGTCAAGATAAGATAACTCACTACAAATGGTACAAAAAATCGTGAGGGTGTTACCCTCCTCTTTGACCCTAATCTCTTAGTGATTCTACCCTGCATCATTTACAAGGATCAAATCATGAAATTTAAACAAATGTGCATAAAATAAATTGCATTCATGATACATAAAAATTTATCATCAACACATTATCTCACTATCAATATCTCGTGCCTCGATGGAGAGTCATTGACCAGTGGAGAGCTCTGTTGTACAACCTACTCCAAGGAAACCTCTATTGTGGCATCCTCGATGGATGGTGAAAATGGGAATGTTGGTGGGGGTGGGCAGCATACAGGTGCATCCACTGTGGATGGATGTGATGAAAGAGGTGGTTCAGATGGGTGGACTATGGGTCCATCTATTGAGGATGCATGGAATAAGAAAGATGTTGGGAGTGGGTGGCAATGGACCCCCACAAACTATACAAGTGATGGAAGAACCCTCAGCCTAGAGTAAGGTAACTCAAAAGCTGTGGGTGGATTCCCATGGAGAGGACTAGTACTAAAACTAGCAAAAATATGGGTAGCCTACACACATATTAATAATATTGAACTATTGGTACAAAAGAGTAAAATTCAACAACATAAATACAACAAATTTGAGATTTAAATGATATTTATCGCTACACATGATACCTGTGATGCACGTGACTTGTCCATCCGAGGTTGAAATTCCTCACCATCACTTGGTCGCACAACCTATAGAAACACAAGAACATTAAAAATTAGAGGTTGCCATAAAATAAAGAAATCACTATGGTGAATTTATCAAATGTGACACATACCTATGTGTGGGGTAGACTAATTAAGCAGGTTGCCTCTAATGTTGCATCAGTGGTGGAGATTAACATCGATGCATCCATGGGCATAGAGGGTATACTACATGGGTGTAGCAACTACAAAAAAACATAAAATAAAGTATTTATATAATTGCAGGGAATACTATATAAGTATATAATGATGAATAACATAGAGATGGTTAACATACTAACCTCCTCCATGAAGCTCAAATTTCCACTATCCTAAATAGGCCCATAGAAAATTTTCCCACAACTCGAGCATCTGTGAGGTCCACGTGGATGACTTTTATGTGCATGTGCCCTCTCCTCACTGAACTCTATTGTATGGGATGAAGCTTTGAACCCTCTATAAATTTCATCGGTAGTAACCTCCTGTCGAGATAATGCAACAAAGCTTCCATGTTTCACTAGGCTCTGATTCAATGATGATATAGTGACATGTACTTGCCGCAAGCTCTCTACAATAGGAGGATGTTGGGCAAAGGGGGTTAGGCATTCTCCTGGGGGGACGAGGTACTAACATGGGATCATGCCTAGCATGCTCTCGATCCTGTGTAGAACCTCGACCCACCCCATGGAAGTCACCAATGTTGAAGTAGTTGACATGTTGACCCAAAATAAATTCAGCCCATAATTTTCGCAAAAAAATATAAAGGCCCCTCCCTATTATTGCAAGGAGGTTTATCAAATATCGTGTACCACCTATCCATCCAGTTTTCACTAATTCGTGGGTGGATACACCAGTCAATGAAAATGTGTTTCTTAGTCTTGGGTGGTTGTTGTCTAAATCGAGGATCAATAAAAATAGTCATGAGTTGTTTTTTGATATACCCAAGTCTCCAACTTGCTTTATATCTAATCCAGTGTTGTAATAATCAAAAATTCTTTCCCTATATTTAGAAATAGAATTCAATTTCCCTTGGGCACTTGCAATGGAACTCACAATGACGTCCAATGAAGTGGCCAAGGACTCTCTTATTGGTTCTCTCGTTCCCCTTAATTGATTTACAAGTGTTCTTAATGTGTCCAACCCCTCATCAATTTGAGTGTTTATGTTGGGTGATTGTGGTGGGTTGGGGTTTTCCTCGCCTTGGTACATTAGTTGGAAGTTTATATTGTCTTTGGGTTCTATTTTATAATATATGTTGCAATTTAATAAGGCATGGCATGTAAATTAGGTCAATTTTTTTAATTAAAATATAAAATTACAAAAAACATCAATACATATTTTAAGAAATTAAAAAACCATAAAATAATCTCATTTCTTGTAAATTCTCTATAGTTATTTTTAAAGGGGAAATGTTAGGAAATGTAAGAGGTGACTCTCTAAATTTTCTAGATGAGATTTCTCTATAAGATTACAAATTTCTATAATTTAGATTATTTTAGAATATATTAAATTAATTGAATAAAAGTGAAAATTACTAAATTGGGAGGAAAAGAAGAGAAATCAAGCATACCTGACTTTAATGGGACATGGTGGTCAGATCTTGACAGAGATCCTCCTCTATATTTTCTTAATGAGGGTAAAAGCATGAGTGTGATGTGTGAAAATGGGCAGAAATCGCGCCTGAGGCCTGTTAAAAATGTTATATCAAAGGAATGTGCACGTGTTCTTGCCGATGAACCTACCTGGCAAGATGAGTGGAGGTTCTGGATTTGCCAAACCTATAGCTTTAGGAATGAGTGTGTGTTCCTGCTAACCCCCTTGCTACTTTTTTATCCACCAACTTTGTGCACACACCCACAATTCACAAGGGATGACATTACCACCTTTGTAGACACTATGGATTAGGTGTCAAGAAGTAGTTGTCCCATCTATACACACATTGTCAACATCATGCTTGTATGAAATATTCCTCTTGGAAAATTATTTAGTCAACATGTCACAAGCGAAACCCTAGTGAAAAGGAAAACAATTCTTCTCCTCAACCACCTAAGTTAAACCCAATTGACCACTTTACATTACTACCATTCTCTATATTTTTCACAAAACACACAATTATATTTTGGGTGTTTATTAATGCTTTGTTCCATTTGTTTTGAACATTGTGTAGATTTGCATTGCCATTTGCATACCCCAAAATATCATGGGTCTTGAGTACATGCCATTCTTGTAAGTGTTTAAGCTAGTATGTTTAGTTGCAAAGTTATAAACGTTTTTTTTTTCCAAATGGAAATATTAAGTATTATTTTTTCAAAGAAAAGAAATGACATCTACATTCTTTTACATAATTTTAATCTATCCTGTATGTGTAGTATACATACGTAATTACTTTCTTTGTATCCTAAAGTAATTTCCATACCCTTTAATTAAATACTTATACCCTATTCACAATATAAGGACATACTTTTTACACTTTCACACACAATTATTATAACATTTTTTTTTAAATTAATTGTATGCATTGATAGAACACTAGGATGTATTGGACGACCATCTATTTCTCATGTTCGTCCATCCCTCGATTTATGCCCGCTGTCATTTTGGCATTTCTAATGCTTTGCATGCTTGTTCATTTCCTTCCTCTTTTGTTATCTAGGTAGTTGAAAAAGGGTGCGTGGTGGACAATTATTGTATGCATACTGCCATTTTAAATTTAAATTATGTATTCGATTTTGCAGTGATTTAAACTTGCATTGTTCAAAGTATATCTATTAATACACAAAGATTACGAGATATTTCAATAGTTGTAATATTCAAATTCTCATCTATATTTGTTGAAACTTATAAAGTATATCTATGAATACACAAAGATCACGAGATATTTCAATAGTTGTAATATCCAAATTCTCATCTATATTTGTTGAAACTTATAATGTTGTCTACAATGATCGTGATACCATCAAATAACTACCTAAAAAGTGAGTAATACATTGTTAAAAGTTTCATTTCCGTATTCAATTTTGTAGTAATTTAAATTTGAATTATTCAAAATATATTTATTGATAGTATTAATACAAATAGGAATATGAAGAAATTACTCTAAAATATGTGGCAATGTGATGAAGAGGCATATTCTCAAGTTTGATACACATTTAATGAAACTTTTTTTCTGTGAAGTGATAGTTATTACTATCTTTAAAGTTATGGATCGATCTATGTCTTTTAAAGAAGGATGGGATGTTGAATGCAGTACTTCTAAAAGTAGTCTTAGCTCCATGTTCTCTGATAATAATGTTGAATGTTTAAACCAGGCCAATATAGAAGTAGTTGAGTCATAACCTCAAGCCGCATGGAGATTACCCGATATCTCTCCCAACCAAATATATAGTGATTTGAGCATGTTTCATCTTTGTGCCATTACCATAGTTTTTGTCAAAGAATCAATCAGTTGTATCCAACAAAACAATGATGTAAGTCAAACCATTTCATTACTCAATGTTAAAGAAATCCAAGCTGAAGCAAAGAAACATAAAACAAACTATATTCATTTTGGTTGTATCCGAGTAGGCATCAATGCCTTAGTACATAAGGGATAGATGCCTATGCCCTCTGCACCATCTAAGACATGACTCACAACAAATTTACCGACTCTCTCATTGGTGGCATTGTTGCACCCTTATCAAATGGACCTCTATACTTTGATTGTTATCCAAATTTCTCAGTCTATACTTTTGATGAAAACCTTGAGGATATTCTTAAACTCCAAATCCGAACTACTGGCTTTGACATGCGTAATACTCACACTAATATTTATATCCACTCTCATGATTGCTTCAAACATACCAACACATTATACCCTGCTATGTTACAGACACCCAACCAAAATTCTCAATCCAGTACACTCATCCTTACTAACCCTGTCAACCAAAAACTGGAACATCAACTCATCAAATGGGAAAACCTCTCTTTTCCCTCTCACTGGGTTATAGACATTCCCCGAAACCCCATCCAACATACCATCACCTCTGCACACATACAAGAATCACCTTCTTCTATTGTGATCTCTTTCCCTCCTTCAAAACAGAGCTTGCATACTAAGCATGGTGGACTTTCTACACCTTCTCCACCATCTACGACTTTGTGCTTACATCCCTCTCTCCAACCTCTAGCTTCCTCACTAGGACGAGTCCCCTACTCTATCCAATGCTTGGATTGTCACAAATTGGTAACTCTTTCAAGCCTATCCACAACCACAGAAGACAACCAAATCAAATTTGAACACCAATTCCATAATCCAAGAACAAACTTTCCTCCTCCCAACTCTACAACAAAAGATCCTTGTCCACACCCTCAATGTTCAGAAATTCCTTTTCCCCATGACAAAGACATGCTAATGATAACCTCTCCTTCTCCCAAACTATACATTTCCCCTTTCCATTCTATTATAGAGGATTTAAAAAGACCGACAATACCAGAAATAAGAAAATTCCTTACCCTAATTAGAGGGTGCAAAAAAAAGCATGTAAAAGAAGATTTGATAAAACTCATGCTAAATTGGGATCTCTTTACTCATCCTAATTCTAAGCAATTCTCAAAATCTACACCAGACAAAGAAAAAATAGATTTGTCAATAACATGGAAAAATTATATGAAAGAAAAGGATGTCTATATTTCCTTTTACGAGTGGAAAGCACAACAAGAATTTTGTGCCACATTCTGCAGAAACTAGTCAGTAAGCAAAATCCTTTGCCCTTTTCTCACACGACCTATCTTCACCCCACTTATTTCCTGCCCTGTCCAAACTATATCCATATCTGATCTGGGCAAATAAATTAGGATGCTAAAAATAGACATTAAAAAAGACACAATAAAAGAAGATAAGCAGGAAATCTTGTCCATTGAACACCAAAAAGTCCATGTGCTTCTGGATATCATGATCAAGGGAAAAAGGTTTCGGCTCAAAACCTTACTAGATATGGGTTCTAATCTAAATCTTCTAAACAAAGAAATCATTCTTGTCCAATTTTGGCATAAGACCCAACAAAGTTCTATCAGTTTGGGAAACCAACCTACTCAACTACTCTATGAAATCCCTGAAGCAACTTTATGTTTCCAACATTATTGTCTATCCTTAAAATTCCTATTAACAGAAATCCCAGTTGCCTGCATTCTTGGCACTCTCTTCTTTGTTGTTGTTGATCCACATGGTTCCGCCATACTACCCAATAAATCTCCTAGTTATTTCATCAGTATTCCCTCCCCAACCAAAACTTCAAAGATCTTTATCCAACTCCCTTTTGTGTCTATACCTAGGATATCATCTCATATCCACACGGTCCAGAAAAAAGTACTAAAAATAGAAGAATTGAAGGGAAAAAGGACTGAGCTAAGAATTAAAGATCAATTGCCTAGAGCCATATACAACAACAAATTTTAGAACTCCATAAAGAATTTGAAGCAAAGGTATGCTCAGAAAATCCCATTGCATTTTGGCACCATAAAAAGCATGAAGTAGAACTTCCTTACAAAGATTCATATGAAGGAACATCGTGCAAAAGCAGAGCTATCCCTATGAATGCAAAATACCAAAATATTTTCTTTGATGAAATACAAGGTCTACTCCACAAAGGACTTATTAGAGAATCTATTAGTCCATGGAATTGTTACGGATTCTATGTAAATAAACATTCTGAACAAGTAAGAGGAATCCCTAGATTGGTCATCAACTACAAACCTTTGAATATGGTATTGGATGATGACACATACCCTATCCCTAACAAGTCCAATTTGGTGACCATAATTGTTAGAGAAAAGATCTTCTCTAAGTTTGATCTAAAATCAGGTTTTTGGCAAGTGGCCATAAAAGAAGAAGATAAGTTCAAAACTGCCTTCAATGTTCCTGCAGGACACTATGAATGGAATGTCATTCCCTTTGGATTGAAAAATGCCCCTTCCAAATTTCATAGAGTCATGGATGATGCCCTAAAAAAATACTTTGATTGGTTGATTGTTTATATTGATGACATCCTAGTATTTTCTTCCTCTGTTGAACAACACTTCAAACATCTCAAAAAGTTCTTGTAAATTATCCAAAAGGTTGGATTAGTATTTTCAAAAAAGAAACTAGAACTATTCAAAACAAAGATAAAGTATCTTGGGCACATCATAAATAATGGTGAATTGGTCCTCCAGAACCATGTTGTTGAATTTGTAGATAAATTCGCAGACAAAATTATGGACAAATTACAACTCCAAAGATTCTTGGGAAGTCTCAATTATATAAGCCATTTTTATAAAGACTGTGCACAAGATAGAAAGTTGTTGAATGACAGGTTGAAGAAAGAAGCAAATCCTTGGACAGATGCACATACCCAAGCAGTCAAGAAAATCAAGGAAAAAGCAAAAAACATTGCCACTTCTTCATATATCTGACGATGATCTTTACAAAATTGTTGAAATGGATGCTATCAATCTTGGATGGGGAGTTGTACTCAAACAAATCAAAATTCATAATGGCATACAAACAAAAGAAATAGTTCACTTTGTTTCTAGTCTCTGGCAAC
This sequence comes from Picea mariana, assembly GCA_032191745.1. NCBI lineage: Eukaryota > Viridiplantae > Streptophyta > Pinopsida > Pinales > Pinaceae > Picea > Picea mariana. The sequence continues at coordinate 50,933 of JASDQU010688050.1, forward strand.
CTAGTGAGAAAAACTATTCTGCATTAGACAAAGAAATAAAAGTTGCCCTGAATGCAATACACAAGTTTGAAATTTTTCTTATCAATAATTTTTTTTGTTAAGAACGGATGTTGCGGCCATGAAAAGAGTTTTGAACAAAGAAGTTAAGAAGGCCAGTGATGCCAAGCTTTCTGGATGGCATGCTTTATTCAGTAATTTTGATTTCGATATAGAACATATCAAAGGTACATCTAATAGTATTCCAAATTTCCTAAGTCGAGAACATTTGCAATCTCATGCAATGATCATCTCTGATCATTGGAAAAATGGCTCAAAAGTCTTAACATCTATCCCTGATCTTCTCAGTTGGGAACAATACAAAGAAGAATGTAGGCCAAATTGGGAATTAAGAAGCACTCAGATCATAAATTCAATAAGTTTACATTGCCCACAAAGAATGGTCCCTGAGGTTCGAGCAAGACCAACATCAAATGTTCTACTCCCCGTCAACACCAGAGAAACTCAAAAGGAATATGAAGCTTAGGATGCTTTAATCAATACCTTCCATGATATTGATATTATTTGGGAAATCCACAACCACAGAGGACCACATCAACAATACTATTGTTTGCATAGACCAAGGTTGTTACTATAGTGGCATGAAAGAAATCTTAGCATCTATTTTCCTGACAGTGATTATGATTATTCTCGCTACAAAAACTTATGGTGGGATTTATTACAAAGCCAAAATGATCTAACCCTGATCAAGTTTGGAAATGTAAACACTGCCACATTAGGAAGACCTCCTACTTGGCTAGCTGAATGGTGGGAAGCATTCAGAGTTAACAAAAGCACAGTTGATCCAAAACTGATATGTTCCATGAGTACTCTCTCACTTCACAGAGTACAAAACCTCTACCAATATGGACCTAATGATGGAGAAATCTTATGTAATTTTATTTTAAATCACCACCAATGGGTCAATAAAACCATAACTTCCATCCAAATCATGAATGGACAACCAGCCATAGTACGGAAACACTATACAAAGATGTGGGACACATTGAGATATGAAGAAAAATTTCATACTCACATTGAAAATGACTAATAAGTCTATCATGTCTTACTAGCCGAGAGTGGTGTCAGTCAATTTCAATGGGTTCATGATACCAAGTCCATTTTGTACAAACTCTTGTCGTTTATTTGTCGCAAGGAATCTTGGAAACCTAGAGCACTTCTCTGGATTTTGGTGTGGTTTGACCCACATTTCCAAGGTACTTCCAAATACATGGAAATATTATTAGAATATTGGTCGGATGGCTCTTACATGTTCTTTCCGCCAAGTATGCAATAAATATAGAAAGTAGATTTGATTCTAAGGGGAATAAGTCGAATGTCTTTTCAAAAAATGATTCCTTTCTCCAAAAAATTGTATATAAGGAGAAGGGAGGTTCATGGAAAAGGGTCTCAGTTTTTAGTCAGTTTGAGTCTTCTAAGATCCCTCTCTTTGAGCTTTGAGTCTTTCTTTTAAGTTTCTTTGATAAGCCTGTGTGATTCTGGCTCAGCCAACACGAACCTAAAGTGGCAAAAGAATTTAATTTCAGTCTATAAGTCTATGTGGAATGCTTTGAGAGAGAGCAACCCGTGCTCAAGTTCAAGTCTGTAAACCCATGCCATTTTGGCTCATATAATACAAATCAGTTTCTGCATGTTTATCTCTGAAAATTGTCTATTCTCTTGTATGTGTATTTTGTTATTTCTGTTTGCCTACTAAATCGATTGTCGGAAGTTCACTGGAGGTTGGTGCTCGAAAGTTCACTGAGAAGATTGTCAGAAGTTCACTAGAGGTTGGTGCCTGAAAGTTCACTGAGAAGATTGTCGGAAGTTCACTTAGGTCTTGAAGAGCGTCATGGTAAGTCCCGCTAGGCAGGTGGCCTCTAAGGGTAGTAAGGTGTTGGGTTGTTCAAAGGTTCAATATGGGATCTTCTTGGGTTCACCTAGGGGGTCACCAGGTTCAAGATGAGATCGCAGAAGAAAGCATCGACAAAAGAAGAAAAGAAAATACAAGAAAGTGAGACAACCTTTCAAGCTTCATTCTCTGTCGGAGGAAGCCTTTGTGTTTACAATATGTATCAAATCCAAGCCTCATTTTGACTCGGGTCTGATAACAGACTTATCTCTCTGTTATATGTTTCATTAGTATATATATCTGCAAGAACCGTATCAAAAGTCTCGGGCCTTTGAAAGACAAGGTTTCCGCTTTTCGACTCTCTTAGTTCTAGCTAGTCATTGCCTGAGCAGTTGGCGAGGAGCCTATTCAAAATTCTCTTAGAGAACTAGAATTAAACGTCCTTCTTTTCTGTGCAGTGATAGTTATTACTATCTTTAAAGTTATGGATCGATCTATGCCTTTTAAATAAGTAAGGGGTGTTGAATGTAGTACC
>JASDQU010688050.1:70545-82880 GCA_032191745.1 Picea mariana
AAAGTACTAACTGGATTCTATGTCTAATTCCCGGGTAATGTGCTGGAGTCGATAGGAATAGACTCGTCGAGGGAGGGCCTTGATGTATCCCCCATCAATGACACGAAACAGACATGGAGATGTAATTGGTAGATCAAATGGACATGGACTGACACAGGTTTTGAGGAAAGATATTTGGGATGGCTGACTCTCGAGGCAGATACTTCCCTTGAACACCGAGGCACAATAACAGAACATGACGTGGACCAAAACTATGCAATGGATACTGTGACTTGCATCGGGTGACCCAAAGGAGTGAAAGGAACTCGAAGGATTGGTTCAATGCAGAGGTTCAATGGATTATGATATGTGCAGATGACAAAGTGCCATGTTCAAGGGCGACTCTAAGAAGTGTTGGATGATGTTCTTAAGAGACTGCTTGGGTTTCTCCTTTCAATTTTTTCCCCCATCCAGATAGATGAGTACCTCTTTTTGATTTAATGAGCTCAAGGAGGATAACACATGCTCGATATAACTCACCTTCGGTAAGTTTCTCTTCCTTTGTTTAACGAACCGGAAGAAGTAAGGGTTCAGTCCCATATGGGTCTGTCGATGTGTGCTTTAATGAGTCTAAAGACAGAAAACTCGAAGGTTTTTTGGGATTATAGAGTTTGGAAAAACACTTAAAATAGAACTCTCTTAGTTCCTTTTTCGTACAGTAGTCCAACGAGACCGAAAAAGGGTTAAACTATCGCTCGAAAGACGCTCTTTCTGACCTTTTAATGAGTGTGAAAGGAAGCAAGATCACTCAACAATCTTTTCATATTTAAAGAGTCTGAAAAGGGTTTAAAGGAGACTCCAGGGAGGTTCCTTTTTCGTGTGTTCGTATCTGTACGGGTCCGAAAAAGAGATAAAAGTTTACCTGGTTACGTTCTCATATTGTCGAGCTCGAGAACGAACTAAGACTATGCTCATGAGTGCGACAAGGTGAATAGTTCATCAGAACTGCCAAGAAACCTGCGATGCCAGAAACTATAAACCAGAGTTTAGTGAAGCCATCACATCATTAGAGAAACCCAAAAATGACCATACCTTATAAAAAATGAAATTTTACAAATAACAAGTGATTTGAAAATTCATTTACCATTTCATTTGCAAGGATTTTTTGGAGTAGTGGAGAATCTCATTTTGAAGCAAATCTTGTTTTTCTCACTGCCGAAGCTACGATCGATCATTTTTCTCACTTTTCAAACCAGGTAGGTGTCCATCCCTTTCTCTTTCAATTACATGGTTTAAAATTGATTTTCATGGCATTATTTATTTTAAAACACAAAGCCCTAAGTTTCCCCTCTTGGAACCAAATCGGCCTCTTTCAAAAATTAACAAAATAGGGGGTTATTTTACAAAAATTGCATTAGAGAAGGGTTGTTAGGATGTCCACACCCTTGAAATCGATTAGACCGGTCATTCTTAGTAAAAGAACTCATAAAAATTCTCTCCAAATGCCCACACAGCCCCCAAAGTCATTTTGCATTTTCAAAATGTTTTTATCATTATGTTTTTATCATTATTTGACAAATGTTAAAGGGCGTGGTGGTTAAAAAGAGTAAGTGGTTTCTTTTAGATGGCATGGGCATTTTGTTTCATGTTTTAAAATGCTTTTGAAAATTGCCGAAATTGTCAAAAACGTGGGAATAACGAAATTCTTGATTTTTTGTTTTGTAGGTATCTTCGGCAATCATGATTGAATGGAAAGAGAGGGAACATGAGATGGATGATTTAGCTGCTCTACAGAGTCATCATATGTAGGCCACTTTGCGAGCTTGTGGCTTGCTCAAGTTCTTCAAATTGAAAAAAATGAAGAGAGAGGTGTTATTGCTTGAGCATGTGATTGGCCTTTGGGATGTTACGGAATATGGATTCCGTATCGGTACACAACTTTTAACCATCGAGTTAGAAGACATGTACTTTTTGACCAGCCTCTCGAAAAGAGGGGTCCCCATATCTTTCACTGGGAAGAGGGCATTACCTGAGCAGGTGAACGTGTATCTGGCATGCCACTGCATTCCAGGAGCAAGGTTGGTAGGGGGCAGAATCCCTATCAAGGATATTCGAGATTTTCTCCTCCAGTCTATACTATTCGCTATCACTAGCATGACTGGCAGCACTAGTGCTCATCTAGCATCGAGATCACAGATGGCCTATGGTGTTCAGTGTTTGGAACCAACATTGTTCAACTAGAGTGCAGCGTTCCTTCGGAATGTGAAGGAACAGATCTCACGGTGCAAAACTGGTTAGAAGCAGTTCGACTATGGATCGTTTTTGGTCTCATTTTTTCTAGAGCGCATCCCTCAGATAGCACTGGTGGTATGACCAGTGGATGAACCTTCGATGGAGAGGTGGACTAGTATGTCTCCGAGGCTAGTTTCAGAGTCAGAGTTCCACTTTACTGGTGACTTTTTTGCCTGGCTGAGATGGAAGTACCTCTGGATAGAGGAATTCCCTTATGCCGATGTAGACTTCCGTGGGAGTATGGACTTTATTTTTCCCATGGGGGAAGACTGGGACGAGTCAGGTAAGAGACTAAGCCATACCTTGTCTAGTTTTTGTTTTTTAAGTTTTTGATGTATATATATTTTTTTGGGTATGTAAAAGAGTTTTAACAGATGTTTTGTTTTCAACATGCAGATAAGGGAGCAGTGCACCCAGCTGATATACCAGTACTAGGGCGTCGTGGAGGTGCCCCAATTGCAGCAGATCTAGCAGTACCAGCAGTAGGTCTCCGGGAGGTTGAGAGGAACCTCCAAGGCCTTACGATGGGTATCCCTCCTCTGCGGAGGGGGGAAGTGCCTTTACATCTGCAGAGGCACACTGTAGGAGTACCAGAGAATATCAATTCTCTATTGAGGCATGTAGTGCGCATGGTAGTGTGTTACTCACAGCACAACGTAGTGTGGGGAGATTAGAGTCTCTCCCGTGATCATGTTTTTTGTATGCCTTGTCAGGCAATGTTGTATGGGTGAACGGACCCAATATTTTTCTCTTCTACACACTTTTTTGATGTAATACAAACATTTCAATCACGCCATATATATATATATATATACAGTTTCGAGTTTTTTAGGATGCCAATGATTTGTACATGATGATGTTTGTGATGTGTTTTAAATTACATGCAATGTACAGTTTTGCTTTCCTTGAATATTATATCTGGGAAAGATACTGATCCATGATATAATTAGCTAATGAATCCGAAACACTATTAAGTTCTCTCGGAATGTGTCTATATTCGATGTAATCGAACATTCGTTCGAGACGACGAACTTGCAAGTGTAGGCATAGTAGGATAGGACTACGGATAGCGTAGATGCGGTTGTGTTGATAAACCACTAGTTGGGAGTCAAAGTAAATAATGATGTGAGAGATACCTAGAGAGGAAGCTTGGGTCAAAAGTCCAATGACAACATGATATTCTGCCATATTGTTGGTTGTTGGTCCTAAACAGATGCCTCCTGAACTCACCACCTGGTCAAATTGGTAAATAACCCAAGCTGCCGAAGCAATGTTCCAGGTATGTCAGCTAGCGCCATCCGCGAACCCAAAAAAGATAGGAAAGGAAGATGTCATCTGTGCATGAAAACATAGGCACAGTCATGAGTGGCAACAGTAAAGACTCGAGCACACGAAAGAAAAAAGACACCCAAAACTAAATACAATAATGTACAAAGTACAAATGCTAGGCAATCTAGGCATAGTACTTTTTAAGGTAGAGCCCGTTTCGGGGCTCTCCTAGAGAAATTCCATCATGATCAACTAATTCGTAGGCACCTTTATGTAGGACATGTTTTACAATGTAGGGACCATGCCACATGGGTTCTAACTTTCCTGTCCCCAATTTATCATGAGCTTGGTCGTAAACAAGGACTAAGTCTCCTTCCGCGAAAGTCCGAGGGTGGACGAATTTGTCATATTGACTTTTAATTCATTTTTGATGTGCCTCATTGGCGAGAGCAGCATCGCGACATGTTTCGTCCAGTTTGGATAGATACAAAAATCGTTCTTCTTCAGTAGAAGTATGAGGCAAGAGTTCTACTTTTAGTTTGAGCGATGGAATCTCACACTCGATTGGTAGGACGGCTTCAATGCCATAGACCAACTGGAAAGGAGTGAATCCAATTGAAGTTTTCACAGAGGTACGATAGGCCCAGAGAGCGGAGAAAAGTTGTAGATTCCACGATGTTTTGTTTTCCCCTACCATGTGTTGGATCATGGTTTTTAGGACTTTTTTGATGGCCTCAACTTGTCCATTCGCTTGAGGGTAGTAAGGGGATGAGTTTTCATGGCGAAAACCCAATTTGACATGTAATTCGCTCATCATCTGGTTTTTGAAGTGTGGACCATGGTCAGTGACAATGGCACGTGGTACACCAAAATGAGTTATGATGTGGTTGAAGAGGAATAGAGCTGCAGTACGACCATCATTCAGGAAGGTAGGCATAGCCTCAGCCCATTTGGTGAAGTAGTCGATGGTGACGATGATGTAACCGTGCCCCTCGGTTGAGGTAGGCTTACACTGCATGAAATCAATGCCCCATTTGGCAAAGGGGCTAATGGCGATAATAGGGTGTAGCGCCATAGGGTGGGTGCGTGCCTTCTTGTTAAATATTTGGTAGGGTGGGAATTTCTTGATAGTCTCGATACAATCTTTAAAAATCGAGGGCCAAAAGTAGCCAGCACATAGGATTTTTTGGGCTGTGGCCATTCCAGAAAGGTGACCGCCACAGGCTCCAAGGTGACAATCGTTCAAAATGCGTTCAGCCTCTTCATGAATCAAACATCACCAAAGGATGGTGTCGATACCACGGTGATACAAAGTGTCACCGAGGATGATATAATGGCGAGAGTGGTGATGAATGTGTCGACGCTCTTCGCGAGAGATGTTGGGCTGAAAACGTTGTGTTTGAAGGTAGAGGAGAATGTCTCCGTACCAAGGATCAGAGGTGCTGATGAGGAAGAGAGATTCATCAGGGAGAGAATCTCTAGGTTCGATGTTTTCATCGGCATGAGGGAGAGCACAGATAAGCTCGGCAAACACCAGGGATTTTTTGGCTTTAGCCTTTGTAAACTCAAGATCGAATTCTTGAAGAATAACGATCCATTTTGAATATTTTCCCCCAAGTACTTGACGTGTCAGGACATGGTACATGGGGTTGGAGTCTGCGATTACCATGGTGGTGCGTAATAAGATGTAATGGAAGAACCTTTGGACAGTGACGACGGCTGCCAGAGCCAGTTTCTCAACATGCGAATATCTGAGTTCGAGTCTAGATAAACTCTTGCTCAGATAATACATCACATGTTCTTCGTCGTTGGGGTCTTCTTGAACTAACACCATTGCGATGGTGGAAGTAGAAGCGGCCAAGTAATGGATATAATCCTTTGTATATTCAAGGGGATGTAACAAAGGTGCATGGGTCAGAGTGTGCTTGAGAGCGTCGAATGACCATTGAGCTATGTCATCCCAGATGAAAGGGACGTTCTTTTGCAGTAACTGCATAAATCCTTTAGTGATCTCGGCATAATTGTAGATGAAACGGCGAAGAAAGTTTGCTTTGCCTTGCAAACTTTGGAGTTGGGTTAAATTGGTAGGTGGAGGTAAGGCTAAGATGGCCTTGATCTTTAAGGGATCCACCCTGATCCCATCTTTAGAGACAATGAAACCAAGGAGTCGACCAGATTCGACAGCGAAAATGCATTTGTGTGGGTTCAAACGAATATTATAGAACCTACATCGCAGAAAAATCGCACATAAATGATCAATTTGATCAGATCGATTTAACGAATGTGTGGGAAAATCGTTGAGATATGGTTCTACTATATGTTTGATTTCATGAAAATCATACGACATGGGTCACTGGAAAGTGGCTCCAGCATTTTTAAGGCCAAAAGGTAGCTTTCGGTAGGCGAAAGTTCCCCAAGGGTAGATGAAGGCTGTCTTGTGTTGATCTGCAGGCAAGATTTCAATTTGGTTATATCCACAAAAGCCATCCATGAAAGAAAAGATTACGCTCCCCGCAAAATTATCGATGATTTGATCGATGAAGGGCATAGGGTAGTTGTCCTTAGGACAAGCTTTGTTGAGATCTCTATAGTCAACGCAAACACGGATGGTCCCTTGTTTATTAGCAACCAGAACAAGGTTGGAGACCCATTCGGTTAAAGGAACGGGATAGATAAAGACAGATTTTAGATGTTTTTCAACTCTTGCCTTTATAGCTGCGATTTTCTTGGGATGAACCGGGTGGAGATTTTGCCGAACTAGTTTCACATCAGGGTAGGTTTTGATTTCATGTACGACGATCAAAGGATTGATCCATGGCATTTCCTCGTAACTCCATGCAAGGACATCGCAGAATACCTTGAATAAAGCGGTGTAAGAAACCACTTCATCAGGTGTGCAATTAACACCAAGGTTGATGTTTTCCACAACACCTTCTTTGATTGAAATGTCAATCGTGACTGTAGTAGAGATGTTACCCATGTTCCCCTCAGAGAGAGTATCTTGTGTGAGGATAGGATATTGCGGAGCTTCAGTAACATCGGGTGGGAAGACAGATTGTATGTCTTGGATTTCTTCCAAAGGTGGAAGAAAAGAGGATCGGTGGTGGTTTTCATCCCAGGGCAGATCGTCAATGCTAAGCATTTCCATGATAGATTCGTCCGAAGGAAAAATTTGGGAAATGTAATCAATGGTGGATGATAGGGAATGTAACCATGAGGGCACTGAATAAGTATCAGGTGCCAATGAATGTAAAGTGTTCGAAGAGGGAGAGGTAGATTGAATAGCTACGTATGCGGCCTTGGCTAGGGTTAGAGGTATTGTGTCCCTGAGCACATCGAATTCCAAAGGACTAGGCACAACCCAAGGGTCGGATGATTCCAAGGATTGATAGGGCATAGTTGAAATCATATTGACGGCGGAAATATGATGTGCAGTAGGTGGAAGTGGTGTAGGGAAAGTACCCATGAGGCTAGAATATTTCAATAAGCCAACACCAACGCTTTCATACGTAACCGGGTCGTCTCCCAGAAAAGGAATGTTGTTGGTAGCAGGGATGCGAGCATCAGCTGTGCAGAAATCGAGCTGATCGATGGTAACAATTTTGCCTTGATGGGGGAATTGTACACATCGAAAAATTGACAAGGTGATGGTAGTCATAGCGTAGAACCAACTTCTTCCAAGTAGTAGGTTGTAATCGAGGGGGGCATCTACCACCTCGACATCAACAGTAACAGTTTTTCCGCCCAGCTGAATGGCTAAGGATTGTAATAATCCGTGAGGATGAAAACCTTGTCCATCAAAGGCACGTACCATGGTAGTGGATTTGTTAAGGGCAGGTGATTTAAAACCTTTCCAACAGGCTAAAGACATGACACAGGTGGAGGCTCCCTCATCCAGGATAGTCCGGTGGATTTGTTGATTGTGAACAACCACATTGATTTGGAAAGCTAGCTAGTGGGAGAGTCACGGTTGATGATCATCCAGATTAAACATGAGGTAGTTTGATGACTCAGGATTGAAAGTTCCAATAGTGGCTAAAAGAGTTCTACTTTGGTTGGGACAGTGTTGTATAACTTCCAAGGCGGACATGGCACACGGGGCTTGGGCCAAATCTTCAACGATATTGTAGTTTTGGGCAGCCCGTGAATTAGGATTGAATGTAGATTTCTATATGGTTCTCTTAGGAGGGCGTAGGATGGATTCAAAATTAGGTTTCTCAATCTGGAGTGGCTCAGATGGAGGGCTAACAGATGGAGGATTGACGGTGGATGGTAATGGGTCTGTTGCAGAACCGTTAGCGATCTTCGGTTTATCAGGTTTAACTGGCGTGTCATATGTCACAGAGTGAGTTGTTAGATTAACTCCGTTAAACATGTAAATGTGGGCAATTGTCGAGGCCTCATCATGGGTTTGGTTTGAACTGCCCCTCGGAGTGGGGGTTTGTGCAACCAACGATTGTTGCTGCGGATGATCTAAAAATTGAAGAAGACTTGAAAAACTTGAAAACTTATTGCAAGTGAAATGTTATGTGTTTAAAGCAACAGGATCAATTTGCAAGACATAAATTAAGGATTACTTATGCAAAATACACATAGACAGCAGCATAAAATAATGAACATCAACACATAAACACAACAACTTGATAAAGGAGTTCACCCCACTTCGGTCTATATCTCCTGGTCCAGCTTCCAATGGATCATTATTATTAAATTGCTAAAATTTCTTAAAAACATGCCTTACAATGCTCAAAATGACAAACCAACTGCTCCAATGGCTTCCTAGCATCCCAAAACCTCTGTCTGGGCTCTTTCGGCACCTGAAACGGTCGAAAAATGAGAAAGATATGCCTCCTTGAAGTCTCCTTCTCCAACTTTGTTGTCTTTGGTTCTACAATTCGCACCCTTGTTCTCCAAACCTAGCACACACGCTCATTTAAGCATAAAGAACCCAGTCCCATACGCAGCCATGCACTGGTACAAACCGTAGGATGGTTAAGGGTGCGCCAGCCCCTAACCGCCTCGGCACTTGGGCATATGGCGCATGGGATCAAAGGCTGGGCGAAATAGTAGTTTAACTACCATAACCGTTGAAACCGCGCGTTTTAAACCATTGGTTAAATACAAAAACTCACGGGTTATTCCAACCCCGCGCATATACAAATATATAGTTTTAAACTTTGGTTTTGTTATAACATTCATCCGTGCGCATAAATATTACAACTGCACCATTCATTACATATATAATATATGGTTTGCATGCGGGTAATATTAACACACGGTTATATGTGTTATGCTATGGAACCATGGGTCGGGGCTTAGCCCCGACCCACCCCCTTTTCATTCAAATCTTACGACCAAACTTATATGCAATCGTTTTGACATATAATACAAGAAATATTTGGCGGCATGATGGTTAGTGAAGGTTGGCGAAGGCTTTGTATAGTGTGAGAGGTCCGAGGGTCGAACCCCATGGCCTCCACTATATTTTACACATGAACCCAATAACCAGTCAACGAGTGACACGTGGCGCCAATGAATTGGGCCACGTGTCCTCACTTCATTGACTATCCATTGACATGTGTCAGCACCATATTCGCCAACAACCAACCAATGAAATTGTGCCACATCATCCAACTACCATGTCATCATGATGGTACGGCCCTGCCACGTGGCCGTATGGACTGTACGGACATGTACAGTCAGCATCCAAAATTTTCCCTGTTTGGCTTGGCAGACAGATCACGATAACCCCTTCATACGGACTCTATTTGTGAAAGTAAATATACCNGGCCTCCACTATATTTTACACATGAACCCAATAACCAGTCAACGAGTGACACGTGGCGCCAATGAATTGGGCCACGTGTCCTCACTTCATTGACTATCCATTGACACATGTCAGCACCATATTCTCCAACAACCAACCAATGAAATTGTGCCACGTCATCCAACTACCATGTCATCATGATGGTACGACCTTGCCATGTGGCCATATGGACTGTACAGACAGGTACAGTCAACATCCAAAATTTTGCCTGTTTGGCTTGGCGGACAGATCGTGATAACTCCTTCATACGGACTCTGTTTGTGAAAGTAAATATACCGCCAAAATCAGGAAGACGAGATGGACGCAATGGCACTGTTTTCGTCGCATTCCGAGCACTTTGAAAATTGAGCAAAATTTGATCCCCTGATCAGCAAAAAAGGCTGAGTGAGCACAGCGGGTTGTGAATTTCCTTTGAAAAGTTTGGCCACTTCATCGCGATGTGGGCAGTCTCGAGTGTAGTGATTTTCACCACAAATGAGACATGGGAATTTTGGTTTTCGTTGTGGTTGTTTCCCGGCAGTAGGGGTTTGTAGTTGGGTCTTGGGTTGTTCATTGTTTTTGTTCTTCTTTGGTTTGTTTCTTGCTTTCTTCTTGCCCCTAAGTTGTTGTGAAGGGGTTGACTGGACCGCATTCACATCAGAGACCTGAGTTTGAAGTGGGGTAGAAGAGGGTGCAGTCAAACTGGGAGCGGCTGTGGAAGCGGCCTGCTGGATTGTTCCAGTAGACTGAGTAGTAGGTTGAGCTTTGACGGAGCCAATAACTCCATCTGCATGCGAAGCAGTCGATGGTTTGGATGGATCATTAGTGGAACAGGTAGTGTTTGGTATCAACTCATATAGAGTACCGGATTGTGAATAGACTAAGTCTAGGTACTGAGCCCGGGCGATGGCTTCTTCCTCGGTGACTACGCCACCCATGGCAACATCGCGAGCATTCTGGGGTAACAGTGATTTAGTGAACCATTCTGCTAACAATTGGTCGGGAATGAACTCTTTTATTAGCCTTCGTCGTCGTCTCCATTCATGGATATGATCAGAGATGTGTATGGAAGTTGTCTGACGAAGAGAGGTTAATAGTTTAGTACCTGTCTCGTATCAAATGGGTAGTTGAAAATGTGTGAGGAAGGACATGGCAAGGGAGTTGAAATCGTGAAAGGATGTGCGTGGTAATTCAATATACCATTTCACTGTGGAACCCGTGAGCATTCGTTGGAAAATAAGAAAACGAATCGAATCGTCCATGAGGGAGTTGGATGAACAGCACAAATGGAAGGTCATCACGTGATTGTTTGGGTCTTCTCCGGGCTTTCCGTCGAATTTTGGGATATCAGAAGGAAGTTTAGCTGGAATTCCTGGCCAAACCAGGGAATGATAAATGGGATCATTCGTTAACCAAGACAAGTCTGTAAGGTCCAGGGTGGCTAAAAAGAGTAGTTGTTGGTTAACTTGTGGGTAATGTTGGTGTGGCAGAGGGACACTAGTGGGGCCCAATACTGGGTTATGTGGATAATTATAACTCATGGGCCCTCTCATGTGAGGTTGGTTTTGACCAAGGTACAAAGGATTTGAGATGTTTTGAGAAGTATGTGTGAGCGGAGGATAACCGGATTGGTTTTGTGGATTATAGGGTGGGTTTGGCATTTGTCCATAACGGGGTTGTTGCAGAGTCTGAACATTTTGTCCCGTGGAGGCATGCGGATTTCCTTGAAAAGGGATGCTCCATGGATTGGATGTGGAAGACACATTTTGTCCTTGTGGTTGATGGTGTACTCTGGATTGAGGTTTCCCTCCAGCATGAGGGTGCCCCCCGAATGGAATTTGTCCTCCAGTGGGAGGATGCCCCCCAGCATTAGGGTTCCCTCCAAATGGAATTTGTCCTCCGAGGGGAGGATGCCCCCCAGTTTGAGGTAGAGTTCCTGGGATCTAAGAGCCAGACGTAAATGAGTGACTGGTGCCATCGATCGGGTTAGGACCACCAAGGCTAGTCCCTCCGGGTTGTTGGATAGGTATGGAACTTCCCAGTATAATTTGGGTAGTGGTTTGGGAAGTGGTGATAGCGGAAGCATTCAGTTCCCTAAATCCAAAAGGGAGTGTAGGTATTGGTGTTACAGGTGTGCCAATCGGGGCTTGATTAACTACCGCGTTACTGGCGGGGATGGTCGGAATGTGCGGGGCCATTGTTGAATGGGCCGTCTAGAGGGGAATAGTAGACCTTGGGCCAATGGATGGTATGTTTGGACCAACGGTTGGTGTGGCTGTAAAAGTGGTAGTACCCGTGAAGTGATTTGGGGGTACAGTATAGGAAAAAGGTGCATCGGCACCTTCCCCTATTCCATAAAGATCTCGCACCAAGCGTGGTGGACTCCGAACAACGTCCACAATCCAAAAGGGGTTACTTGCTAAAGGGTTTTGAGAAGACCCGGTTGGAATGTCATAAGGATGGATGACAACAAATTCTCCAGTGGAATTCAGGTGGAGGATCTGTCGTTCGCATCCCTCCGGAATGCGATAATCTTCCGGAGATTCTGAGACAATTCAAAAATTCTCCAAAGGGATGGGAACTTCTTCCTGGGAAGTTGTAGTATTATGAACCTCGCTCTATTGAGGGGATTCTTCTGTAGAATGAGGGGGTAAAGGGGTGTTTCCTTCCATATTTTATGGAGGAAGTCCCTGTAGCCTCCGCAAGTGGCGTGGAGGGTCAATGTTGGCAGAAAAGAGTCGGCGAAATAAATCTATGGCCAACTAACGAAAAGAAACAGCACACGCTAAAAAATCTAAGAACCACAACCAAGCAAACATGACCTTCTTTTGATGACCATACTAGTTGGTGATGAAATCCAACGTCGCGTGATCAAGTCCAGAAGGGGCAGGGCTAGGGTGGAACAGTTACAATGGTGACCTACTTAACATACTTACGCCTTGGTGCAAGCTTTCATGCAGTAATTGTGGATTTATCCTCCAATGAGCCC
>JASDQU010688051.1:13816-33915 GCA_032191745.1 Picea mariana
AAAACATGGAACAATCACACTTTATGCAACTCTGAAACTTTCACTCCTTCAAACCTTCGTTGCCTCAGATGTACGCTTTCTCAGATTTGTCAATGTATACCTGCAAATAACCTTTCACAAAATGGATATTCAATAATTTTCAATAGGTAGGTAGGTGATAATGGGAGTTCCTTGCTCTATTATTTATACTTGCCAAGTTCCTTCCTCTAGAAGTTTCCTTCTAATTGTTTTCCCCTTTCTCCACCTTTTAGGGCTAACCACTTTCTTGTTGCAACTAAAAATTTCTTGATTAGTCAAGACATAACTCCTTTACTCTTCTTGTTTCAACCACTTCATTATTTAACTCATTTATTTTACAACCACTTTGACTAGGGAATCTTCTTTATGACTTTCTAGAAGCTTTTAACTTCTTGTTGACCTTCTAGGGGATTCTAGATTACTCTAAAGGGTTCTCCAACTTCTTAAGGCCATATATCCCTAACTGTGATGAGTTATGTGACGTACCACATATCATCAAAAATGAAACGACATGTACTAGCCATCCAAGATAGTCTTACCTACATATTCACTTATCTTCATGTCCAAATACCTTGAACAAACTTGGGTTCCTTCACCACACCTCTAGGGCTACCAAAATGTGATATTGGACATACTCAAGGGTTGAAATCAATCTCTAAGGGTTGACATCAATCTACAACATCACTATCCAAAGGTTGAAATTAATGGTAATCGTCTAAACCAACTATCCAACAATGGTTGTAGCAGTAGTTTATAATAGAAAAGAGAATTAGTTATCCAAGTCGGACGCCCTTAGGGCACAAGAATGATTATACCATATAGAATCAATTTCAAATTAGAAAATTTCAATATCTCAATAATTCACACATACCAATGTAATTATTTTATATCTTCAATGCAAATTATACCAGTGCCTTGTCAATTGGGTTATGGAGTTTCTTATTTGTAAGAGCTAGTTATGTTACTTCTCTAGGGGTGTAAGCCATTTTACTCCCTAGAGAAAGAAAAACTAGCAAAGAAAATCTAGGAGGGTATAAGAATCTTTAATCCTCCTAGCAACTTGATCTAGGAGGATCTCGGTGGCCACCCAACTTTTCCAACTGGATCAAAACAGTTTTTTTGCAACTTACTATTTTTAGCAGTTTTTCGGTTCCTGGACTTCTGGGGCCATTTTAAGGGACTAAACGATGTTTTTTCATGATCAGGAACCTTAATATCTTTCAAATGTCCTAATTTATCCCCATAAATGAATCTCCTCATCAATACCTTTCCAACGAGCTATCGTTTTCCCGAAATGGAGATCGTATACAAAATTTACGTCCATGGGAAGTTGATGTACTAAATTACCCCAAAGGGGTCCACGTGAATTTTGGTGCTTCATCTCCTAGGGTTAGTTTTTTGGATGTATAGGGTTTTGAAATTCATTTTTATTGTATAAAGGCCTTCATAGCCTCATTGTACTCATCTTATTTCAAATGAGCATAGTCGTCACATCTCTTCTCAGAGATAAGTTGCCACCATTCTAGCAAGCTTGTTTTCAATCTACATTTTACAGTTTTCAACATATTTCTTATTTAATATAAGTCAATTTTTACTGTATCTTTGTTATTGTTCACTACGTATCTGTGTTAATATTATAAATATATGGTTTCATTTCGTTATGCTCATAAATCTGGATCAATGGTATCAAATTTGTCTTCTCCTTGTCGTTTTTTTAATGCATGTGCCCAACGCGGTCAGGGTATATAGAGTTGGGTCTCGAGCTTGTTTCTCTTGAGGAAAATTCCTCTCACACACCCAAGAAACCATCCATCGTAGGTGAAAAGAAATACGATGGGATAGGATATCCTTTCAAAATGTTGCTCGAGGAATCCCTTGAGCGACAGAGTAACGAGATGATAAACAGATTTGCACAAATCCTTTGATGGTTGCCGACAAGAAACACATCCACCTCAAGTGGAGGTGTTTCCCCCTTCAAGGTACAAATTAATTTTGATATTCCTATATTTGAAGGTCAAATAGATGCATATGTTGTAGATAAATGGTTAAAGCTTCTAGAAGGGTATTTTTTTGTCCACAACTTTTTCGATAGAGAAAATATTACATTTGCGCTCCTCAAAGTCACCCCCCATGTCAAATATTGGTGGAAGAATTTATATGAGAAAAAGGAAATAGAGGGATCCACATTATTTGCAGTTGCACCCACTTGGGGTTCCTTCAATGATGTTATTAAGGAACAATACTACCATGTTGGTAGTTATTACGACTTGTATACAAGATGGACCACACTGCGGTAGGAAAGAGACCAAACGGTGCCAGAGTTCACTAATGTTTTCCATGCCTTGCACACCAGGCTGGGTATCAAATATTATGAGCAACATATGGTGCTCAAGTACCATGGCGGTCTACATAGATACATCCAGACATAAATGGATTTTTTGTACATCTCATCCTTGGGCGCGGCCTATCGATATGTCTTCAAATTCAAGAAGAAGATGAAACAAAAGATGCAACAGTTTGGGTATGGAAACCCCTCACAGCAGAAGCAAGGAAAGGGTAGCACAAACCCGCAGAACAAAGGACAAAGAAAATATGGGAAACCTCAGGATAACCATTCCAAGACAAAAGCAAAGAAGGACAATAGGAAGATGAAGAAATAAACCGAGAAGTGGTGTGACTTCTGTAAGAGCCCCTAGCATAACACTACTGATTTTCGCTCAAAGTAGTCATTGGTGGCTGAGGTAAAGCCTCTAAATAAAATGTGAGTTATGACTCTGATTCAAAACTAGAAAATGGGAGACAGATCATTGATGCGGAACCCAGTTCCACCGTTGCTACCACCAAGATCCAGCCCAGTGAACCTAATGAGCCAGAGGAAGGAAAGCGCCTCTTTCATTCATAGATGTGGGTAAAATGCACTTCATCGTTGATATCGATATCCAGAAGAACCTCATCTCAGCATAGGTTGTCAAGTGGCTATCCCTACCGACAACGTCATACCCACAACCCTACAGCATCAGATGGCTTCGTCAAGGAAGCAATCTTCGCGTCAGCCAATAGTGTTTCATGTCGTACGGCATCAAGCCATTCAAAAATGAGTTATTGTGTGATGTTGTTTCGCTTGAAGTTTGTGATGTTATTTTGGGACAACCTTATTTATGGAAACGTCGTGTTGTATATGAGTCTAGGCCTCACAGTGTTATTATTACTTTGAATAGGAAATTGTACAGGATTCCCGAGGTAGTCCCACCTAGCATTATTTCCTTGATCTCTTTCAAGCAATGTAGGAAGGTCATTTCTCATACCAAGAAGTTTTTCTTCTTTGTGATTCTCTCTAAAAGTGAGTGAAAGGTTGTAGCAACATCCATGGCCTTCGCGGCCAACCTCTCCATGCAGTAGAAGCAATTGGATAAGGTCGTGGAAGAATACAAAGATATATTCGCATCACCTACTAGGGTACCTCTTCATTGTTAGGTCAAGCATCCCATTGATCTGACCCATGGCACACCGCTACCCAATGGGCCATTCTATCGTCACTCTCTACTATAAAATGAGGAGATCAAGTGTCAAATCCAAGAACTACTCCACAAGGGGCACATCCAACCTAGCTCACCAGCTTGTGGAAGCCCAATTGTGCTGGTGCAGAAGAAATATGGGACTTGGTGAATCTGCATTGATTATTGGGCCCTAAATAAAACAAAAGTCAGGAACTCGTACCCAATTCCTTGAATCGACAATCTCCTTGATCATTTCAAGGGGAAAAAACACTTTAGTAAGATTGATCTAAAGTATAGCTACCATCAGGTCCCAATAGAACAGACAGATGTATGGAAAACTGCCTTCAAGTCAAAAGAAGGTATTTTTGAATGGTTGGGCATGCCCTTTGGTTTGACAAATGGCCCAACAAATTTCATGAGGATGATGGATGATATATTGCATTCTTTCACTAATTATTTTGTGGTGGTGTATCTGGATGACATCCTCTTCTATAGCAAGACTTGGGCAGAACACTTGCAGCATATTCAGCACGTTTTGCACACTCTGTGGCAGCACAAGCTATATGCCAACTTAGAAAAATTCTCCTTAGGCATTGACAGAATCCAATACCTAGGCTACATTTTTTATGTGCATGGTGTGCATGTTGATCCAGCAAAGATCCAAGTCATCTATGACTTGCCAGCCCCAACCACGCTCACTAATGTTTGGATCTTCTTAGGCCTTGCCAATTTATATCACAGGTTCATGTTGGGATTCTCCCATATTGCATGGGCCCTCATCCAAATAACCAGAGTTGGTGGTAAGGAAAAAATTGTGTGGGGCCTATCCCAATAGAAATCATTCGATGATATCAAGTAGCGCTTGTGCTCCACCCCGTTGCTTTCATTACATAACCCGCAGTAGCTCTTTGAGATCGAGACAAATTCTTCAGACTATGTTGTGGGTTTAGTCATCACTCAGCACGGCCACCCCGTGGCCTATCATAGTGAGACACTACCAGATGTCATTCGTAAGTACCCTACTTACAAAAAAGAAATGTACTCCATTGTGCAATCCTGCCTCCAGTGGAAGAATTACATTCTCGGGAAGGAGACAGTCATCCAAACTGATCATAAGTCATTGCAATTCATGCAGACATAAGGAAAATTATAGAATGAAAACCATCAGAAGTGGTCCACATATTTGCAGCAGTTCCACCTCAACATCATCAAGTATAAAATGGAAAGTACCAATAGACTAGTTGATTTCCTCATCCGACCTCCAATCGTGGAACTCACCACAATGCTCGATTCTTG
Organism: Picea mariana; assembly: GCA_032191745.1. Lineage (NCBI taxonomy): Eukaryota > Viridiplantae > Streptophyta > Pinopsida > Pinales > Pinaceae > Picea > Picea mariana. Next base: position 18,628 of record JASDQU010688051.1, read on the forward strand.
CAGCCACGAGACCTCCGGATTGCCCCACCTCTATGAGATAGATCATGACTTCACCAACACCTACCATATGTTGGGCACAAACACAGTTGTCACTAATTTTCATCTTCAGGATGGGTTGTTGTGCCATCAGGGCCATATCTATGTTCCATCAAGAAAGCGAGCGAAAATGATTTGAGAATCCCATAGCAGTCGGGTGGCAGGACACTTCGGCGTCGAAAATACAGTGGTAGTGCTACAACGACATTTCTACTAGCCAAAACTTCAATAGGATGTCAGCAAGTATATATCATCCTGCACTGCCTATGTTATTTCCAAAATGGCCACTAAGAAACAAGGCTTGTACACTCCTCTGCATAATCCTGATAGGCCCTAGGAATCCAGCTTAATGGACTACATGTAAGGACTTCTTTCCATCAAGCGAAGAAATGACTGTGTTTTTGTGGTTGTTGATCGTTTTTCCAAGATGGCGATCTTTCTGCCTGCAAGAAGAGCATCATAGTGGAGGCCATTGCCAAGCTCTTATTTGAATGAGTGTGGGTACACTTTTGGATCCCACAAACCATTATCTCATATCGGCACATTTGGTTCCTTAGCACATTCTGGTTGAGCCTATGATCATTGTTGGACACCAAGCTCACCAAGTCCACTACCTTCCACCCCCAGAAGGATGGCCAAACTAAGTTTGTCAACCATATGATCATGCACATCTTTCATATGTACAATTCCAAGCACCCTCGCACCTACGATGAGATTCTTACTTAAGTTCATCATAGTTACAACAGATCCATACATATCTCAACTAGTCACAACCCCTTTTAGGTGGGGTTGGGATTTAAACCATTGGGTCCCATGGATGTTGCACAACCCCTTGTGGCCACCCAGGAAAACTCATCCCATGCTCCAAATGGAGCTGACAAATCCACCTGGTTCATTGAGAAGATTTAGCACATCTTCCAACAAGTTTAGGATATTTTACATAAGTCCAATGCCAAGTACAAGCAACGCCATGATCAACATCAGGTGACATACCAGTTTCAGGTGGGAGACAAAGTTTGGTTGCACTTGTAGAAAGAATGCCTTACAGGGCCTCATCGGAATATTTGTCCACTCCATTATGGAACCTACACCATCATCAAGGTTGTGGGTGACAATTACTTGGAGCTCAACCTTCCCCCCTTCCTTGGCTTGCACCCAGTGTTCAATGTGGACCTCATTCGGCCTTATTTTCCACCATTATTGGACACCTGGGAGATAGAAGAACATTTGACACCAACATATCTCAACCTTGACTACATGCAATAGGAATCCAATAATCATATTGTGGAAACACAGTTCAAGGGCACTCACCCTCAGAGTATCTAGCATTAACAGGTTGTCAAAGCAGAGCAACTCCTGCACCAAGGCAAGTGGCTCACCCGAGGCCAAATTCAGCAGAAATTTCCTCATCTGATGGGGGCACTCAACGCAATGGAGACCATTTCTTACTAAGAGGGTAGGATTTATTTATAAGGATCTTGGTGGCCACCCACCTTTTCCAGCTGGTTCAAAACAATTTTTTTGCAACTTACTATTTTTAGCAGTTTTTCGTTTCCTGAACTTCCGGGGCCATTTTGAGGGCCTAAACGAATTTGTTTAGTGATCGAGCACCTCAATGATATTGAAAAGATTTTATTTAACCCTCTAAATGAAGCTTCTCATCAATACCTTTCCAACGAGATATAGTGTGCCCTAAACGAAAATCATATGCAAAAGTTACGACACGGGGAAGTTGATGTACTAACTTACGCCAACGGGGCCCACATGACTTTTGGCGCTTCATCTCCTAGGGTAAGGTTTTTGGATGTATAGGGATTTTTCATTCATGTTTATTGTAAAAATTCCTTTAGAACCTCATTTTACTCATCTTCTTGCGAATGAGCATAGTCGTCACATCACTTCTCAGAGATAAACCATGGTCATTCTAGCAAGTTTGTTTTTAGTCTGCATTTTATAGTTTTCAACATATTTCTTATTTAATAGAAGTCAAGTTTTATTGTATCTATGTTATTGTTCACGGTTTCTCTATGTTAATATTATAAATACATGGTTTCATTTCATTCTGCTCATAAATATGGATCAAAACCCTTGCAAAGATATTTTATCCAAGACAATGGTGATAGATCTTAGTGGAGGGTGTATGCCTTTATACTCCTCCAAGAGATTAACGAAATTAACCTTGCAACCAAGAAAGAAACAACGCAAAGCATAAATTCCTTACCTAATCCAAGAATTAGCAAGATAAACCCTTCTTTACCAAGAATATTCCATCACAAGAGCAATAACATGGCATCCAAGAGATAGCGCCTAGCTTATTCCTCCAATAGACAAGTAGTAACATCCACAAGAAAAAGAGAGAGAAGGTGTGAATTTCCCAAGTAGGGAAAACATTTCAGCCAAGCAATATTAATTCTCAAGTGTGTTATATCCAAATGACAAAGGGGTGGCCTCTATTTATATGAGGTCACCTAAAACCATTTGTCCACAATTCAAAAATTCAACATTAAATTAAGGGGGGCGACCTCCCCTTTTTGTCCATTTACATCTTAAAATTCAAATATTACATAAAGTAAAACCCTAAATGATGACATCATTCCCCTTAGGGGTGATGTTTTGGCATAATGAGAAAGACATTGAGGTTCTTTAGGGAGTCAATGGGCCTCCAAAGGCCATATCTTCATGTGCAAGGGTCTTCCTTCATATAGATGTGTCAAGGCATCACAAATCGTCCAACATCACCAAACCCTAACCCTCCAAGTATGACGTCATAGTCTAGGAAATGACGTTTTGATCCTCCAAGGCCAAACATTTAAGCAAAGGGGGGGTAATTTCCATCTCCAAGATGTCCTCTCATGCCCCCAAAGGAAACGTTCATCATCTATCTTGTCCCCATGTGTCCAAGAGAAGGGGGTGCATCATCCAACCAATTGGATTCATGCCCCAAATGAAGGTCCAAGTGGCCTTGTGCCTTCATGATCAAACTTTCAATTGTCAAGGTCTTGCAAAGACAAACAAGTACACCCTCCAAGGGTCCACAATTCACAATATCATGCCAAGTAAGCCATATCTAATAAAATAACCACACAAACATGTGCATCAAATCCCCCCTTTTCAAATAAACAAATGCTCAAATACCTTATGCTACTTGTCAAATTTAGATATGGGAGGGGTGTCATAGTGCCCTATTGGGTGAACCAATTCCTCAAGTATGGGATTTTCCCAAGGAGAAACCTTTATAAATCATGTAGTGAATGTGAGGTGGATGGGGTTAGACTTCTAGGTATGGGGTTTCATGACATACAAGGGCTCGTATTCTCTCATTTATGGACACCTTTGTTGAGGGCTAGCCACATCCTTTTCCTCTTTTTGTTTTTAAGGAACATTTTTCCAATCCCTTTTATTAGCTATTTATTTTGAATGTGTCACCAAGTTGAAGACAATAAGGGGCACTAAAAAGTAGATGCACAACCCGCATGTGCTCTACCTTGGTTTTCATGCCTTTCTAAGTTGAAGACAATAAGGGGAACTAAAAAGTATATGCACAACCCGCATATGATCTACCTTGGTTTTCATGCCTTTCTAAGTTGAAGACAATAAGGGGTACTAAAAAAGAAATACATAGACCACAATTGATTTACCTTGGAAAGTGTTATTTATTAATTATTTATTTATTTAATGGGTCCCTTACATTTTTTAGAAGCATTGCATTGCTCTTAGGATCCCAGGGAGAGACTTTATTGCATGATTATTTTGTTCGAACACCTCTGATACTAACAACCCCTTCTTCCCATGAAATGTGGTACATGCCCTTCTTGGGTCAATAAGCCCGAAAACCTAAAAGGTAGAGAGAAGGAGGGGAAGAAATGATGGAAGGTGGCAAGTATCAATAGGAATGGTATGATGACCCTTCAAGGAGACCTCTTGGTATCAATCCTTTCCCTAATGGTGTCCACTTACTAGGAAACCACGACACTCACCAAGGTGAAATAAGGAAAAAGGCATAATTTCCAACAAAATGTTTTCAAAATCAATAAAGGATCCTTTGTAACATGTTCAAATGCTTCAAATATTGAAATGACACTTACCACGATAACGCACTTGTTACCTCATGAAGCAAGATATTTCATCCATTGTGGCCAAGATGGGTGTGGTGGATGGTGCTTCCATCGATCGGATGGTGATTTGTGGTATGATAGGGGCCCCTTGTTACACATGATTTTGGTCACTCTAGTGATGTATCTACAGTTATGTGATCAGGCTCTCATAAGGACTTTTTTCCTGAGAAAAGTGACTATTGTCTTCCTCTACAAAGCATATTTTTAAAGTGATTTCATAGGTTGCATATGATGCAGAGTGCGAAAATCCTCATTCTCGCAGGTTGCTCTATACTTGGCCTGCGAGGAGTTCGCAGTTTGCTCTATAAGCAGGGTGCGAACCTGTTTCAAGGCTAAAAATGGAAGAAGAGGTTACGAAGGTTCCAGAAGAGGATCTTCTAGAAAATGAGTTGGCATTCGCATGGTTGGCATCCTACTCACTTCTCATATTTAGTGGGATCATCCTCATCCATTTAACCATCTCTCCTTCTCCTATATATTGAAAGGTTTCTCAAGGAAGAGTTTAAGCAAGATTGAATGAAGAATTGATGAAATAATTGTGTGAAGAACTCTGTTTGGATAGAATCTTGAAGACTTTATTTGTCTATCAAGTTGTACTGGATATTCCTCATGCAAGTGTAGAGCAAGTGTGTGTGTTGGAACCAAGGATCACTAAAAGGAAGATTGCGACATCAAGGCGATCTGGTTGTATCTTCTACTTTCATTTAATATAATACAACAACATTTCCCTTTCCCATAAAATCACTCTTATTTTATTGCATAACTCCTTGATCATATGCATAGGTTGACATTGAATATATTTTGTTATCTTCACTTTGGTTGGTTTGTGTTGTCTCGGACCTGATTTCACAAGAGCACCAGAGCGAAGTAGGAACAACAAAGACCTAAGGAAGCGATATCAAGGTATGTCACTCATTCCTTCTCGGTAGTAGATTCAATGACTACAACTTAGAGAAAGATCCATGTCCTGTCTTGTTTTGTTCTAAATACAGGTGGATCTAGGGAGATCAGTTAGTGTCTGCACCTACTGATTTATCCAATAACAAAATTGGCAACTCCATTAGGTATACAACCCATTTTGTGTTTTTTTCTTGTCCATTTGCTCTTGACCTACCCTTTTTCATTCCCAATCAATCTCTGAGTCTTTAGGAGATCCTTACAGACTCTTTGGATCCAGAAGTTCACTCAAAAGTTTTGTCCTTCTTCTAAATTTTGCTTGAATACAAACCTTCTCACACTGTACCTTTATGTGGCCTACAAGAATCACTGAAGTTTGCACCCTAGTGTTCAGTTCAATGCGACCTTCTCGCACCCTGCCTGTGTCTAGGCTGTGAGAATCCCTAATTCTCGCACTATACCCCACTACTAGACTATGAACTCACCTGTAAAAACTTTGTATTAGGTCTTTTTGTGTCTTCAGATGCCCAAATTTGTTTGTTTGTCTGGGAAGAACTTCTTTTTCTAGTGATTGACTGTTTCTTGACTTCAAATCTTGTGAATGATTAGTTTTCGGAAATCGAAAACTCTTCTTGATCATTTTTTCTCAATTTTTACCTCTTGACCTTTTCTTAACAAGAGTATAATCTCTGATTTTGAAATCCGAGTGCTTGTTTGGTTGAGAGCCTTTAATTGGATTAAACGTTGGGATTAATTGTCCTTTCCGATTGCTTACTACTTGGAAAATTGTTGTCCATGTGCATTTGAAGAGACTGGTCTTGTCATTTTGTTATTTTTATCTTCATTGAAAGATTGATTTGGGTGTTTGTTGAGTATTTCATTTTCATTGGTTGCTTACTTTTTCTTAGTTCCATCCCTATTGCTTGGTTTCTAATAAAAAATTAAAGATTTTTTTTTCTCTTTTTCTTTTTTTTTAAGCAATGATTTATTCGAAAAATATTGGCATTCAAATATTGAAAGAGAAAGAATAGGGAATTTTCATTTGTTCATGATTGTTTGATATTACATTTCAAGAAAGATCGTACATCGTAGTTCGCATTATTCCAGAAAATTCCTCTTTCCCTCTTGTAGATAGAATTCATCGAACGAAAATTTGTATCATTCATCCCTATTTAGGCATTGTTGGGTCAGAGTCTTACAAAACATTGGTTTCATTTCTGTCTCCTTTTTGTGTAACAACAGCCTTTAATAATATTGCACAACTTTAAAATTAAACTAGCAACTTTTCTAGGGCTCTTTTGCACCAACATTAGCTAGGCTAGAGATTTGGAATAGGCAGTGAGACACACTCTCCAAAGCACAAAACACACAATAGTATCTTCTGATAAGGAGTGTCAAATTCCATTTACTGCATTTTGTCCTGGGAAGCCCTTCTCACACAAGGGTCAAACCTGAGGTCGCATTGAGATTGACAGAGTTACTCACCCTGATTTGTTGATCTCGGTGTAGAGATTGCATGTATTACGGGAGTCACTTGAAGGTATACCCACAATGATGAGTAGAAGCCTCTCAAGTTGATTTTTGGCTAGATACCCTGCCCTTGCATGTGGATCGGATTGTCGACTGTTTCCCCAGGCATCATCATTTTTTGTGGTAACCTTAGTAGCCTATCTTCTAGGGTCTTACACAAGGTGACTGTGAAGGGGTAAGTCTTCACGGTACCTGGAATCGACATTGGCCAAACTCACTCGGGCTCCTTGGAGGGTATACCCACGATTATGTGTGGGAGATTGCACCAGAGTGTAAGTCTGTTAAGCAGGTCGTCAAAGTAAATTTTCCACCCTTGCCCAGCCCCTTCTTGTCTCGTCATCACGACGTTGGATTTCATCACCAACTAGTGACTTCGGAATTGGAAGGTCTTGTTTGCCTGGTTTTGATTCTTAGATTTTACTAGCGCGTGTTGTTTGTTTACCCAAGTTGGTCATAGAATTTCCTTCATAAGATTTTAACTTGATCACAATTGACCCTCCACGTCGTTCACATAGAATGCAAGGCCTACCCCCAGAAGATTTGGAAGGTTCTCAACCCTTGTCTACCAACTCACCGGAGGGCTCTCCTCAATAGAGTGAAGTCCAAGATGTTTCCACTCCACAAGTGGAAAGAACTAAATCTTTAGAACGGTTCTGAATTACCAATTCTTGAGAGAACTTATGACTTCCTCCAGACTCTGTGAGACATATTGTCCAAGTGAATTCTTTCGGAGAAATAGTTGTTGAATCTTCTAGATTACCAACCAGACCTTTCACGGGACCTGAGGGTCAAGATCCTTTTTGGACTACTGGAATTTTAGACGGGATATCTTTGGCTCAGGAGCAGGCGTTGATATCACTGTCACACCTAAACTGCCCGAAACATTCGATTCAAACGCAATACCTTTTACTACTGCCTATTATTTTCCTGGTTCCGACACTCCACCAGCCGACCACATCTTGACTATCCCCCTACAAATGGTTCATTACACAATGGTCCCAGATACTATGCATCCTCACACCGAGATTACGGTGGCTATCCAGGCTCCCATTGGCACGCCGCTTTCGCCTAGATTCACCCCAACACTTCCCCTCGGATATCATGCGTTGAATGCTTCTATTCCCCCTCCCACACAAATTCCATTCGGGACTACTAGAATTTCCACTCCTTCTGGGCACCATCTCGTTCCTGGTTTTATTCTGACACTTCCTTGACCCCCTTTCAGAGGACCTCTTCCATCTTCTATCATAGGCACCGACCCTAGTGGCACCATCCCATCTTTCACACCTAATTACAAGATTCGTGTTGGTGGACAATTTCACCAAGGAGGCCAAACCCAATCCCCTTTTGTAGGAAAAATCCTAATTGGGACGCAACCCCCAATTGGAAGGCAACCCCCACCTACCCCACCCTATGGACAAAACATACCTCCATCCTTGGCCTAGTATTGGAACTATCTTATCCAAAATAATCCTCACTCGACTGGGGGGCAACAGCCTCAAGCTATCTCCTTCATACCCCCTAGTACAGGCCAACCATATCCAGGTACGTCCAATCCTATTTGGGGCTTGAACTCTCAACCCCACATCCCTGTTCAAGGGAATAACCCCAACCAATACAACCCTAAAAATTACTTGCCTCCACACGAACAACCGAATCTGCCCGGATCTTCACATTATATGCAAACTGCTTATGGTCCCACTGGTATACCTATAGGACTCCCTCCCCAAAGTCACCAGTACCCACACGTGAATAGACAGTTACCCTTCTTAGCCACCCTAGACCTCCCTGATCTGTCGAGAATTTTAAATGATTTGATCCGTCACTCTCCTCAATGGCCCACGATACCGGCCAAACTACCATACGACATCCCTAAATTCAATGGTAAACCAGGAGAGGACCCAAACAATCATGTAATGACTTTTCACCTTTGGTATTCATCCAACTCTTTGATGGATGACTCTATTTGTTTACGCCTTTTTCAGCAAACTCGCACAGGTTACACCATGAAGTGGTATATAGAATTACCATGAGGCTTCTTCACCAACTTCAACACCCTCGCTATGGCTTTCCTCACCCACTATCAGTTACCGATCCGCTACGAAACGGGAACCAAAATTTTGAGTTATTTCAAATAAACCAAAGCCACTCATATCTCTGATCACATCCATGAGTGGGGGTGGAGATGACATCTCATCAAACTCAAACTTCCCGATCAGTTGTTGGCAGAGTGGTTCACGAAATAATTCATGAATGACATCGCTCGTGACATCTCCATGGGTGGATTTGTCACAGAAGAACATGTGATTAGTCGTGCTCAATACCTTGACCTCGTTTACTCACAAATGGGTACTCTTTACGACTTACTCCCTGACGCACCTTGTCCTTCTACTTCTGCTACTTCAACTACTCATGTTGTTTCTCATGCAGCTGATGGTGTGATTGGCACTTTCCATGCCCAACCCCATTCCATCCAAGCCTCTAGCAACAACCCCAAATCCATTGCTTCTAATGTTCAAAATGCTCCATCTCCTACCCCTCCCACCGGCAAGACTTCTGAGGTGAACTCTGTTCAATCTACCCCCACCGGAAAAAATAAATCCAAAAAAGGGAAGGGTAAGAACAAGGAGGATAAAAATAATCCGCAATCTGAGAAGACCAAAACACAACCTGTTGACGATAAGGATAAGCGCAAACCCTGATACCCTTGTCTTATCTATGGTGATGATCACTACACTAAGGATTGTTCAAGACGAGCCAAGGTTACTAAGTTTCTTCAAGGGACCACGAAACTGCCTACTCCGGCCTTGTTGTCACAACCCTTCCCTTCTCAACAACAAGCCCAATTGGTCATTCATGACCAACCTTCCCCCTCCACTACATCCTATGTCATAATGTGTATAGGTGATTCAAAGAAGAATGACATCACACTTACCACTTGAGCCAAAGATTATTCTTCCTCCAAAGAGAAGGTTGATGAAATACCTCCTTCGTTGGTCCAACCATCTCCCATGACTCCACCTACCAATGGTCCTCTTCATCTCGAATGATCGAGCCTAGATACATTTATTCGCCCTCCCCCAAAGGGTGTTATCCTAAAATCTGCTTTCAATCCTCATGCACGTGCTACCTAGAAATATAGTATTCTTGAATATTTGGCCCAAGCACTATCCGTGATGTCAGCCCTTGAAGTCCTTTAGAGTTGTCCTATACAACGAAATGCATTGTTGAAAGCTATTGGTGGAATCGAACCTACCGATACAAATTTAATAATTTTTTACTTGGAAGATCACATTCCACGGTTACCCCCTCAACTCGCATTCCAAATACAAGTTATTGTCTCCGACAAGAACATTTGTAGAACAGTTATTGATGAGGATGCCTCGATGTGTGTTATGTCTATTACCTGCTGGAAAGCCATCGGCTCTCCTCCTTTAACTGAATCCCACAACACGCTAAAAGCCTTCAATGGCTCTGGTTTTAAGCCTTACAGTGTCCTCCCTTCATTGCCTATTACATTAGAAGGAAAAATGGTCAACGTTGAAGTGGAGGTCTTTGACGCTCCTCCCGATTACAACCTTCTACTTGGCCATAGTTGGATCGATTCCATGCGTCCATTTGTGTCCACTCTTTTCCGTGTCATACGTTTCCCACATCAAGGAAAAGTCATTACGGTGGACCAATTGGCCTTCTTCAACTCTGATACACGTACCAGCAACGTCCCTTTCATTACAAAAACCCCCCCTAGATATGAGAACGTCGATGTGGGTCTTCTTAAAGATTTCTCTTTGATGGGTACTTTCCTCGTTCCACCACCTGATGTTCCACATCCGTTTTTCGCCTCGATCAACATGATCTCCACCTCTGTTCGTGAAACCCCTGTGTCTTATGACTCGTGGATAGTACCCAACCTCGATGTTCATCTTCGTTATAGTGAACAAATTCCTTTGAGTCCAGACGAATCCTCTTATCAATCCATTCAATCGGTAACCCCTTCTACCCCCTCTCTTGGTGACTTATCTCCGAATCCATTCCACATCATTTTTCCTACCGAAGAAATGATTATGTCTTTTATGTCCATTGAAGATACCCCTTGGGATGATGGAAATCATCGTTCCATTCTCTTCCTGGAACAACACACCATAGAGAGTTACCAATGGATCTCGACCCCGTCGACCATCGTCGTCATTTCTACCGTTCCCGAGTCTACACACGATATGTTCTACGAAGGTAACTTAAGTAATATTTCACCCACCATCCCCCTCGACATATCCATAAAACCTGGAGTTGTCGAAAATGTGCATATCTGAGCTTCGTGTTCCCATGAGGAAGTTTTCACCTACAAGTCTCTTTTCCAAGAATTTTGTGATGTCTTCGCATGGAGATATGAAGAAATGTCGGGTATTGACCCCGACATTGTTGTACACAAGATTAAGACATACCCGGGCACTAAACCCGTCCGGCAACGACTTCGTCCAATCCACCCACATAAAGCAGTCATTATCAAGCTTGAAATTGAGAAACTTCTCAAATCTGGCTTTATTTACCCTGTGGCTCTAACTGACTGAGTTTCCAATCTTGTTCTGATTAACAAGAAACAAGATACGATCCGCGTGTGCGTTGATTATAAATACATTAATAAAGCTTGTCCTAAAGACAACTTTCCTACCCCCTTCATTGACCAGATCGTCGACAATTGTGCCAGAAGTGAAATATTCTCTCTGATGGATGGTTTCTCCGGATATAATCAAATCAATATCGTACCCGCAGACCAACACAAGACCGCTTTTATTTGTCCTTGGGGCACTTTCACCTACCGAAAACTTTCATTCGGTTTAAAGAATGTCGGCGCAACTTTCCAGCGTGCTATGTCTTATGCCTTTCATGATATAAAGCACATTTTGCAGCCATATCTTGATGACTTACCCGCTCATTCCTTGCACCATGTAGATCATCCAACWCACCTCCGCGACATTTTCCTTCGCTGTCGGTTTTACCATATACGCTTAAACCCGCACAAATGTGTTTTTTGCGTAGAATCCAGCCGACTTCTGGGATTTATTGTTTCATGTCAAGGGATCAGGGTAGATCCTTTGAAGGTCGAGACAATTCTCAATCTTCCTCCTCCTTCCTCACTTTGCCAACTACAAAGTTTGCAAGGGAAGGCAAACTTTCTACGTCATTTCATCCCAAACTATGTTGAGTTAACTCTTGGTTTTACTCGACTGCTCAAAAAAGGTTCTGAATTTGTATGGGATACCACTGTTGACAAAGCTTTCGAAGCTTTGAAACTATCTTTAACTCGTACCCCACTACTCTTCCCACCTGATTATAGTCGAGATTATTTCCTGTATCTCGCAGCCTCAGACTCTACCATTGCTATGGTTCTAGTCCAGGAGGATAATTCTCATGAAGAACATGTCATTTATTATTTGATTCAGAGTCTCACGACTACCGAAACCAAGTATTTACATGTTGAAAAACTAGCCTTGGTTGCCGTCCAAGTTGTTCAACATTTCCGGCACTATATTCTTTTACGCAAGACTACTGTGATTTCCAACTGCAACCCTATGCAACACATTCTTACACGCCAATTTCTAGGGGTAAAATACTCCAAATGGATCGTAATACTCCAGGAGTTTGACTTAGAATTTGAATGCACTAAGTCCAAGAAATCCTTGGTGTTTTCCTAGTTGATATGCAACCTTCCCTGTTTTGAGACGAAAAATGTAGCAGAGGATTCATTACCCAATGAATCCCTTTTCCTGATCAGTTCCGATGACCTTTGGTATGGGGATATCATCATATATCTCCAGACCCAGACTTTCCAGCCCAATTTTTCTAGCACTTATCGTCGTCGCATACGCTACCAAGCTCGTCAGTATATTATCCTCGACGATACTCTGTATCGTCGTGGGATTGACTCCATTTTTTTACGTTGCCTCACGTTTGGCGAAGCCAAGAAATTCCACGCTTGCCAAACCTACAACAACAAAATACGATCACACCCTATTCCTCTACACCTTGTGGTCTCCGTTTGTCCTTTTGTGAAATGGGGTATCGATTTCATGACATGTCACCCTCACTCGGTCAGGGGGCTTGGATACATTATTTTAGCCGTAGATTATTTTACAAAATGGGCCGAGGTGATGCCAACATTAGACAATACCGGAAAGACTGCAACATTATTCATATTCAATCACATCATTGCTCGGTTTGGTGTTCCTCAAGCTATCATTACTGAGCACGATAGCCACTTTAGAAACTTCATGATATCTGAACTCACCGAAAAGTTGGGTCTTCGCCCTGAAAACTCAACACCCTATTACCCACAAACCAACAACCAAGTTGAAGTAATAAATAAAGTTCTCATTACCATGCTTCAAAAAATGATAGGGATTCACAAAACGAGTTGGCACATGATGTTGTTTTCAACATTGTGGGATTACTGGATATCCGTTAAGTCTGCTACCGGGTTTACACCTTTCCAATTAGTTTATGGTCTATAAGCCATCTTGTCGATTGAATGTGAGATACCTTCTCTAAAACTAGCTATCAAACTTCTCCCAAACACTTCTGCTGAGGAAGAGCGTCTGTTGTATCTCATGCAAATAGACGAAACCCGTCGCAATGCAACCCTAGTTATAGAAGCCCAGAAGAAACGCATCAAATCCCAATACGACAAACATGTCAAGCCATGCGTTTTCTCCGAAGGTGATCTGGTTCTCTTTTATGAACAAGATCAAGATATGCTAGGAGCCAAAAAATTTGAAGCTATGTGGCGAGGTCCTTATATCGTCAGACAAGTGTTGGAGAAAGGAGCTTACGAGCTAGTTGACTACGATGGTATCCCTTTGAGTGAACCCAGAAATGGGTTGTACTTAAAGAAGTACTATGCTTAAGATCAACTGTGCATGAGTGCTTGTATTTTATTGTATCATACTTTTTGTGTGTTACTTTAGTATGCTTTTTCGTTATTTGGTCTCTCCCCTTGACCGCTTATCTTGCATTGTACTTAGTTTCCAGATGTCAGAGTCTTCGCTACCCCACATTAACTTTGCCGATGGCGCTAGTCGTAGTACTCAGAACCTTTCTTCTGCTGCATGGGAAATTTACGCACCTACAAATGAACTTATCAGTCTATGAGGTGTGTGCCTCGGTCGTGCGACCAATAATATCAAAGAATATAGTGTCGTCATCGAATTGTTGATTGATGCTATTTCGTTTAATATCCGCCACCTGGTTATATGACTCGATTCGCAGCTAGTAGTACTACAGTTAAGTAATGTCTATGCTATTCGAAGTCCTACTTTATTACGGGTATATTTACGAATTCACCCCTTGGAACGTTATTTTGATTATATCGAATATCAGCACATTCCTAGATGTCTAAAAACATTGACTGATGCCTTAGCTAATTATGTGTTAGACAGATATTTGGGACATTTATGAACCAATCACACATCACATGTATTATACAACACAAAATAAGCCGGTAGAATCCGTATATATGTATATAACGATCAAAATTTTTTACAAAAAGTTTATGTCCAAAGATCAAAATCTCAAAATATGAAGCCCGTAGATTCTACAAAATAGCATCATGGATGACGCTCACGATAACATACAACTGCTCGGGCTACCCTACGGAGTAGTCGACTGAGAGACTCGGACACGCCCATTGTTTAGTTCCAATTGATGATGTCAATCAGAGTTCATTTAATGTCAACCCGGGAAGGTAAACTTAGAAGCGCTACCTAAAATATATAGATCTAGAAAGATTCAACTACCTAAAGGAGGGTTTGATGTAGCAGAAGCCAATACTCTTTTACAAGAGATTTTACTTTGGTTCCTTCTCATGAGGGTTTGATGTAGCAGGAGCCAATACTCTTTTACAAGAGATTGTACTTTGGTTCCTTCTCACTTAAACACATTTGCAATTTAAACAAATCTACCTACTAAAAACAGAGTGCTTATGTTTGTCTGAGATTATAATCCCCTTACAAGGACTCAACTCACAGAATCTCTTACACACACTAAAATCTGTTATCTAATTCCTAAGATTCGTTGGAAACTCCAGTCCCCTTACAAGGACTCAACTCACAAAGTCTCGTTCAAATCAATCATACTTGAAATCAAACAAAAACATAAATTAAGCTATACCTAAAATAAGCAAATCATCATTCAAGTGAGGCCATGGGGGCCCTCCATAACTCCACAAGCACACCACTTCAAAAGAGACTCAGATGTAGAAGCAAAATCGAAGTATGATTCTTTATTTCAAAATCTCCATTACAAACCAACTCTAAGATTACAACTCTCTCTAATTCTAAGATTACAAGCTTCAGCTTTTAAATGGAGGAGATTGTACTCCTATTTATACAATGGGATGAGATAACAAACTCATAATGATGATCCACTAATCTCTATTTAGTTCCATACATCTCTCAACCATCTAGACACATAACCCCCTTTTGTCCTTGATCTTCTCCATGAGATCATGATCTTCTCCATGAGGTTTATCTTCTCAAATTTGAATTTGATCATTCAAGGCCACATAAAGGTGTCTTGGAAGCTTCCTTGGAACCTACACATGTCACAAAAACAATCCACTTTCCATATATGAAGTAAAATATATTATTTTCTAATATTTAATCAAGAATTTCTCTCAAAAATGCTTGAAAATAAATAATATTTGGAAAATATAAAT
>JASDQU010688052.1:4771-17337 GCA_032191745.1 Picea mariana
AAAAATAATTGCATTAACTATTTAATTACTCCTATTTCCCTCACCCACCTAAAAGCATTCCTAGAATCACTCCTAGGTGTCCCCAAATTCCCTTACACATTTTAATAACTTACCCCCTTACTAATTTACTATTTGAGTTCAATTTAAAAAGTTCTTAAATGCTAAATACCTTACTAAGTTAGTCATTCTGCTTTTTCCTTATGTTTTCCTTTCTCTTTAGGTTTCCCCCTTTTTCTTTAGTTTCCTAGTTTTTTTAAATTTCCCTCTTTCCCTTTTGATTTAAAACTCAAATTGGCAAGTGTAGAAAATTACCCTTTTTCCCCTTTTTCTTTTTAATTAGTAAATTTTTAATTAGCATATGTAACAAGCAATTATTTCCCCTTTTTCTTTTCTTTTTTTAAATTTTATCCCCCAAAATATTTTTATAAATTAATTGAAATGTTTACCCCCTTCTCATCACATGATTAAAGATTATTATTATTATTATTTATTTAATTTATATATATATATTATCACAAGTATCACTTAGACCTAGATTTTATTTTCCTAGGCTGGGCGACATTTTATTAGGGAAATTGTTTTAAATCTTTCTCATCACATTATTTGTTCTAAGGCCATCTAGGTTTATTCATTTATTATTTAACAATGTGACATGCCCGTTAGGTAGAACTAGGTGCTCCAAGGGTTCCACTCACCTCATTTTGTTTCCCTCGTGCGATGTTCCCTTCAGGATGCACTATGTGCTCCAAGGGTTCCACTTGCCTCCTTTCATTTTTCTTGTGTGACGTGCCCTTCACGATGTACTACGTGCTCCAAGGGTACCACTCGCCTCTTGAATGACTTGGTAGACATAAAAAAAACCTAGAGTCAATACTCCGCCAGGTGATCTTGTGGGAGATTAAGGGCCTCTAAGGAATAAGGCCCCTGCCTTATTGCATGCCCCTTAGAATCATCATGAGTGACTATTTTAGTCGACCCTCACAACATCATGGGTATTCTCAAACTAGGTAATCATTAACCTACAGTTTGAGCCATGGAGGGAGTGCTAGTAGGTTGTGGCAGGGTTGTTGTCCACACCTCTCCCTCAATGTCTCTGGTTATCGTGTGTGACCCCTCTACTCCACATGTGAGTCTGGTTGGAAAACTATTGTCAGCCTCCATCATCAACGAGTCATGTCAGAAATAATATCCATAATCATATCATCTAATCTGATGCACAAATGTCATATATAAAATAATCAAACCCACAATAGTCCACTCCCTGACTCGATCTAGAGTCCAAGGGGTTTCATTGATGCCTCTGCATCCTCGAGATCCAAAATCCTGCACACTCAGGAAAACCGAGTCAATAGTGCTTGTCTATGTCAATACAAAAAAATAACATGTCATCAATCCATAACACCTCATAATCATAATCAAATTCCCAATAGTATAATAATCCAGATCACTTGCAAGAAAGTGTCCTCAAAGAAATGTTGTGAATTGTGAACTTCTAGAATAACATACTGCGTTCCTCATAGGAACTGCAAGCTAGGGTTTGGACAGTTGCAACCATTCTAGAGAGAAGAATGAGCACCAGAGGAGGGGGTAAGGGGACCCGCTCATACAAACAAATAGTGGTAGACAGAGGGAAAGGGCCAAGCAGAGGAGTATTCAAGGCACCAATGATAGGCACCTCGAGATCAGACCCTGGAATAGGTTAGGAAAGAAACAAGGGGAAAAGTGAATGCAACGAAGAGGAAGCAAGAGAAACTTAGAACGAATCGCAAGACACAACGAAGACCAACTGGACCAAAGGGTGTAACCCATGCAAACCCAAAGTAGCACTGACACCCAAGGTGGTATTGGAGGATTTGTAGAAACAACTCTACAAAGATCAGATGAAGGTGCATGTGCTAATCTGCAAATTTATGGGATAATGACCCACAGAAAAAGCATTGTGCAACTGGATCAAATATCACTAGAAGACAAATGGGGAAGTGGAGCTCCACCTAGGCTCGAAAGGTTTCTTCACAATAGTATTCATAAACTTGGAGGATAGAGAAAGATTATTTGAAGGAGGGCCATACTTCCATGCATCATCAGGACTGTACATGCAGCCATGGAAGGGGAATTTCTCCCCAGAAAAAGAGACCTTCAAAAAGGTACTGTTCTGGCTGAGAATCTACTACCTACCCTTATACTATTGGCTACCCTCCACTTTCAAAGTGATAGGGAATAAAATAGGGAAATATATAAATACTATAGAATCAACCTTGAAAGGGAGATACACATCCTATGTAAGAATATGCATAGAGATGGATGTGTTGGGAGCACTCCTAGAAGCAATATGCCTCGAATTTAGGGATGTGGAATGGATCCAAAACATCGATTATGAAAAAATCCCCTTCCGATGCAGAATATGCCACAAACATGGCCACCTGATCAAGGAATGCCCTCTTAATAAAAAGAAAGAAATGAAAAATTCCAAACCATAGCAGGATGAGGATACATTTGTTAAACCAAAACCCATAAGTAGAGCCAACAA
The DNA here is from genome assembly GCA_032191745.1 of Picea mariana. Classification (NCBI taxonomy): domain Eukaryota; kingdom Viridiplantae; phylum Streptophyta; class Pinopsida; order Pinales; family Pinaceae; genus Picea; species Picea mariana. The sequence continues at coordinate 7,299 of JASDQU010688052.1, forward strand.
AAGGCAGAGAAAATCCTAGGAAGGAAATAACCCAGAAGTTTGATTGAGTCCAAAAGGAAGGGATAAAACCAGTCAAGGGGAAGAGGCCAAGAAGGATGTAGTAACAACTTAGGAACTCCAAGAACAAACAACAAATGGGCCCACCGACCGACATAACAACCAAAAGGAACAAGGAAGCTGCACAACTTCGATGGAAGGAGAAATCAGAGATGACAACACCCCCATGCAAGATGTAGAGGGAGAGGTGGAAATGACACTGAGTGAAGTAGGTACAGAAGATACGAAACTCCGAGACCTGGTAGAAATAGAAGGGATAGGCCTCACGAACATACTGGAGCAATGGAAAAGATAGGAAGTGGAAAATGTACCAACAGAGCAACTAGACTACATCTAGTACCTGTTCCTCCTAAGGGAGGAAGCCAAAGCTAGAGACCAAAAGCGAGCACACAGGGAGATTGGACACCTAGGAGTCAAATCCAGTGAGGTACAACCACAACTCTCACCCAAACAGACGCGGAGGAAAAAAGGCAAGAAATCCAATAGTGTAGCCCTGCGGGAGCTTGGAGCGCCACTGATAAACTCGAGTAAGATAAAAAAACTCTTCCCCAACTCCCCCCCGCATGTTTACAATGAAGGTTATAACATGGAATATAAGAGGCCTAAACAGCCCAAAAAAACAACAAATCCTTAGGAATAGATTAAAACAGGAACAACCAGATCTTTGTTTTATCCAAGAGACCAAGTGTAATACAGAAATAATGGACACAGTTAGTCAACAACAATGGCGCAAGTACAAGATGGTGGCCATTAGAGACCATTAAATGGCAGGAGGCATCCTCACCCTTTGGAACCCACAAGTACTAAGCCTAATAGTAGCTGAAGCGACAAGGCATACTATTACGGTTCACATGCAAATAATTGGGAACACAGAGAAGATTTTATGCACTAATGTGTATGGACCCCAGGCGCCAGAGGATAGGATGTGAATACTAAGTGATCTAGAAGACCTCAAAAACTGAGCCAACAACCTCCATTGGATCCTAGTTGGGGATTTCAACACCATCATGTCACTCACAGAGAAAAAAGGAGGGACAAGAAGATTGGATATAGATGTGGAGGAATTTTCAAAATTCATAGACACAACGAAAATGGTAGATAGGAAAACCAAAAATGGCCATTTCACCTGGAATAATAAGCAAATGAGCCAACATTAGGTAGCAACTAGACTCGACAGATTCCTAGTGTTAGAGTCAGTCATTATGCAAGGGATAACCTTAGACTGCAACATCTTTCCATGGGGGAGATCTGATCATTGGCCAGTGCAACTAGAAGTAGGCTTCCAGAACACACCTAAGAACAAACCCTTCAGATTCGAGAAATTTTGGTTGGAACACTCGACTTTCAAGGAAAATATCAAGCAGTGGTGGAGTGAAGAGCAACCAGAGCAAGGGACAAGGATGTTCAAACTCTACAAGAAACTAAAATATATCAAATATAGGCTCAAGGAGTGGAACAAGGACACCTTTGGGAATATAAACCAAGAGAAGAAAAAATGAAAAAACTCCAGGAAACCTGCATTTTGGAGGGCTACAATGAGGACAAGAAAAAAGAGGAGATCCAGATGACCCAGGAATGGGATGAAAGGTGCCAACATGAAGAAAATATCTAGAGACAAAAGTTTTGGATCAGATGGCTAAAGGAAGGGAAAAGGAACACCAAGTTATTTCACAGAACAACCATGGCCAGAAGAGCCCATAACAAAATCTTGAATATAAGGGACCCGAATAGAATAGAAAGAGAGTCCCATAAGGACATCAAAACAATGTTGGTAAAACACTTCCACGTGATCACTCAAGAACCCAATCAGGATAGAACATAGGCCATACAAAAGGTGACCCAGCACATCCCTCACCTGGTAATAGAATAAAAAAACAAAAACTTGATCAAACCCATTGCGGAGGAAGAAATAAACCAAGCACTCCAGGAAATTCCCAATGGAAAAGCTCCAGGTCCAGATGGGTTCACATTGAAGTTTTTCAAATCTTGTTGGGAAGTCATCAAATAGGATGTCTACAAGGTAGTAGAAGAATCTAGAAGGTCAAATTCCATCTTGAAAGCACTAAATTATACTTTGATAACACTCATCCCCAAAGGAAATGAAGCCAAAAATCTTGATCGTTACAAACCAATAGCACTATGTAATGTGGTGTACAAGATGATTTCCAAGGTTATAGCCAACAGAATGAAACCACTACTACCCACATTGGTGTCATAAGAGCAAGCAGGGTTCATAGAAGGAAGGAAAATAATGGACAATATTATCCAAGCCCATGAACTGATCCACACCCTTAAGCTTCAGAAAAGAGGGGGAATGATAATACAATTTGACCTAGAGAAAGCCTACGAAAAAATCAGCTAGCACTATATGGTCAGAACCCTGGAAGCCTTCAGCTTCACCCAACACTGGATCCGATGGATATCCAACCTAGTATCCACAACAATATTGTCGCTACTAGTAAACGAAGCCCCTTCCAAACCCTACTAGCCCATGAGAGGCATCAAACAGGGAGACCTGCTGTCCCCCTTCTTATTAATCTTAATGATGGAAGGACTCAGTCAAAGCATAAAAAGCACAACCGCAATAGGGGAAATAAAAGGAATCAACCCTTATGATAAATTTCCAACTTCCACACACCAATAGTTCATGGATGATACCTTACTTCATGGCATGCCCACAGTCAAGGAAGCAGAAGCCTACAAACGAATCTTAGATGAGTTTGGGGAAGCCTCAGGGGCTGAGATAAACTAGTCCAAATCAATGATCTTCTTATTTAACACCAACCCAACTATCCAAAGGAATTTAGCCAACATCCTGGGCTTCAAATGAAAAACCCTCCCAACCGAGTACTTAGGCATCCCCCTGACAAACAAAGCCCACAAGATGTCAACGTGGGAAGAAATAGTCAACAAGCTTCAAGACCGGGTAAACGATTGGACTTTCAGATCCCTCAACCTGGAAGGAAGACTCATCCTAACAGTTTTGCAAGCTATCCCAATGTTTATGATGTCAGTCTTTCCAGCCCCCAAGGGAATTTTACAAAAGATAAGAAAAATACAAAGAGAATTCTTGTGGTGCGGACAGAAACAAGGAAAAAATGGGCACTAGTGGCTTGGGAGAAGGTATGTAATCCAAAGAGCAAGGGAGGCATTAGGCTACATGACCCACAAGTAACCAACGATGCCTATGGGGTGAAGCTCTAATGGAGATGGGTCAAAGAAACGACCACACCATGGGTCAACCAGTGGAAGGAAAAGTACGCCCTAGATATTAGTAACCAGGACAAAATCTACTTCAGAGGCACCAAGGAGGGTTCATCCATCTGGAACTTAGCCTGGCGCAGCAGGACCTGGATCCAAACACATATCTTTTGGGAAATAAGGAATGTCATAACCGTTAGATTTTGGGAGGATGCCTGGCAATAGGAACCCAAAATGGAACAATTGCGTTGGGAGGAACTCCAATAGGAGATGATGGCACAAGGAAAAACCTGAGTTTACCATTGCTAGAAACAAGAAGCAGTGCACAACAGATGGAGAATTTGGAACACTCTCACCCCATAGACTCGAGACCAGACCGCATCAGTAGTTAAAGAATTGGAAGAGGAATTGTGGAGAAGGAAAATTACATTCACATTGAGAAATGACCAGCTAAGATGGGGGCACAAAGATGGAGGTGAATTCAATCTTAAATAAGTACACCACTACATAACAAACCAGGATCAAGAAGTTGCGGTGTATCATTGGGACAAGCTCTGGAATAGCCCCCAATGGCCAAAAATAAAAATATTCTAGTGGCTAATACTACACAACTGAATCCTATCTTGGGAGAACCTAAAGAAGAGAGGTTTCATAGGCCCTTCAATATCCCACCTATGTGAAGAAAAGGAGGAAACAATGAACCATCTCTTGGATGAATGTCCTTACACAACAGAGTTATGGGACTAGGCGACAAGCATTTTCCATCAGTCCAATAGAGTTAGAGGAAACATTTCCACAACTATAAATACCTGGGAGGAAAACTATAGAGACAACGAAGAGGTGAATCTTTGTTGGACCCTCACCCCCAACATGATCATTTGGGAAATTTGGAAGGAAAGGAACCGACGCATCTTCAGGAACCAAAGCTAGATGGTTGGAAAGATCAAGGAAATGGTAATAGCCATGACAGGGGAAATGGTACAGAGCTAAAACCTCCGAACAGGAGGAGCACAACTCACTGATCAGGATCTCATAATTCTAGAGGCTTTCCAAGTGAAAGGAAGACACAACCCCAATCAGGTGAGACAGATGCCGCAACTAATTTTAGGTGAGCGCAACTGGAAACCATCACCAGAGGGATCCCTCGGGCTAAATTTCGACAGGGAGTCAAAAGGCAACCCAGAACAGACCAGTATGGGGGGAGTAATCAAGGACAGTCAAGGAAGAATTACCCGACTGTACACAGGAATTTTGGGGAATTCAACNCAGAGGAAACATTTCCACAACTATAAATACCTGGGAGGAAAACTATAGAGACAACGAAGAGGTGAATCTTTGTTGGACCCTCACCCCCAACATGACCATTTGGGAAATTTGGAAGGAAAGGAACTGGCACATCTTCAGGAACCAAAGCTAGATGGTTGGAAAGATCAAGGAAATGGTAATAGCCATGACAGAGGAAATGGTACAGAGATACAACCTCCGAACAGGAGGAGCACAACTCATTGATCAGGATCTCATAATTCTAGAGGATTTCCAAGTGAAAGGAAGACACAACCCCAATAAGGTGAGACAGATGCCGCAACTAATTTTAGGTGAGCACAACTGGAAACCATCACCAGAGGGATCCCTCAGGGTAAATTTTGACAGGGAGTCAAAAGGCAACCTAGGACAAACCAGTATGGGGGGAGTAATCAAGGACAGTCAAGGAAGAATTATCCGACTGTACACAGGAATTTTGGGGAATTCAACAAACAACGCTGCAAAATTTGGAGCATTGGAGAAAGGTCTGGAGATACTACACAAGGAAGGAATGGAAAATTTAATATTGGAAGGCGACTCCATGATAGTCATCAACACAGTAAGGAAACTCCAAAATGGCACCAAAGTGGGAAAAATACAGAGGCACTGGCGTTTGGCGTACTACCTGCAGAAGATTTAGGAGCAACTGCAGAAAGGGATCACAGTGGAGTTGTTCTTGGTCCACAGGTTAGCAAATGGACCGGTGGATATAATTTCTAATGAAGGCGTTGACAAGGAAGGATCAGAATTGCATGCCACATGGATTATCATCCCAAGCGGCCAGTTTCGGACAGACTGTACCCATCTAGCAGCAAAGGACTATGAGAATAGCTGAAGTATGGGCGACCACATCGAGGCTGAAGACACAGAATTAAACGAAGGGAAAGTAGGATCAAGCTCGAATCCGTTAGGTCACCTTTTAAACACGAGTTATAATGAAAATCACAGTCACACCACAAGAAGGGGTACAATACCAAGGTCATGTCAATAGAAGGACGTACAGGCGTTGGCCGTGGGAGAATAGAAAGGGTAAGCTGCAACTGGAAAAGGACGAATAACAAAGGGATAGCGTAACAAAAGGTATGGGTACACCTCATCTACACCCAGATCTTGAGGGAGGAAATGATTGGAAGATAGCGTGTAAGGAAAAATATTGGCGTTGGAGTGACGATAGAGCTCCCAAGCGTACACACTCAGAAACAGAGATAAAGGACAGAAAGATACACCTTTACGGGAGACAAATGATTATCTGGAGAAGACCACCCTCAGGGAAACTCTATAAAATAAAAAGCATCAGAGATAGCGACAAACCAAATAGCAACAATTCAAGAGACTAGGAAGGGGAGAGTAGTAGCAGAGAAAAAAAGCACGACAGAAGCCACAACTTACAAGAAAATATGGTAAGAACGAAGAACACCTAGATTAAGAGGGGACCCTAGGGGGAGGAACTCCCAATAAGTGCTCGAAAGATCACTAGGATGGAACAGACGACCAAAGAGGCCAAACAAACCTTCCTTGAGAAGGAAGATACAAAGGGTAAAGCAATCATCGATAGATGGGAGCGGGATGTCAACACCAAGGGCCAGGGAAAAGCTTGGGTGGAACTCATACAAGAAGAAGACGAGTTAAGGGACCCAAGGGCCACATAGGCCAGGAAAACCCTCTACCACAAAACAGTGGAGGAAGCCAGTTGTACAAAAATGCTAATATGCAAGCTGAGAAAAGAAAATAATGAGACCAGCAGGGTGTAAAATCGAGGCTACAAGAAGGAAATCATAGAAATCCTAAGCCGCCTCAGTGACCTGGAGGCTAGCGTAAGAGGCATAGAAGAGAACCATAGGAACCAAGGTGAACAAATAGACCGACTGGTTGGTCAATTCCAACTCTACCTTCGTTATGTCCATCACATGGACACCACTCCAACAGACTGACACAAAACACCAACCAGCATCATAAGGACGCGCACAGAGGAGAAGAAAAAGGAAAATGAGGTAAGGAAGGTAGCAGATGAAATCCACCCAATCTGCATGGACTAGCACAACACCAACTCAAGTTCTTTTTCTTATCAGTATATGACCAACTCATGTTATATGCTCTCTCTTTTATGTATTTCATATGGTATAGTTCTTTTTTCTTCTTTAAACGAACTTATGGAGACTAGGTCAGTTTCCCCGAGTGGTGGCCCAGCCATCCTACCACTAATGTAGATAGTGTATCTTGGGGACCCCTGATCTGGTTTCCTTTTTGGAAGATCAGGGGCCACCCCTCAGCCTTTTTTGTACAATATTTTACTCATTAATATAGAATCTCAACTCACTTACAAAAAACAAAAGGTGTCCTTAAAGAATAAGTTCGCTCAATGTGCACAAGAGCGAGATATTACACTTCTTCTTTTGTATTTACATAGGTTACATATTTTTCCTTTGTTAATTTTATGCATTTTATTTTCCTTTTTTTTTTCTTTTCATTTAAAATCTCAAGAAAATACAAAAAATATCATGTTCTATATCAAAGAAGGAAAACAAAATAAACAATTGGAAAGAGAACAAAATCACAATATTCTCCAAGAAGTGTCAATGAACTCATCGGGGGTTCAGGCCAAAAGAACTTAAGAGATAACTTTTTAAAAGGATCAATGAAATTATCGAGTCAGGATTTTAAATAGAGAAATAGAAACAAGAGGCCAAACGACCCAACCCGACAAAGTCTTAAAGAATTTGTCGATGATTTCATCAACATTAGGGGTAGTCGCTAGAAAATAATAAGAGGTCTTACATTCAGTCAATTGTTGATAGTATCATCGATTTCAGACGAAATCACATGGATAAGAGCAGAAAGGTAAACACAAACTCTGATTTCCAATATACCATGGAATGTGTTTTGTCATTGCTAACCATCCAATCGTGGGATTGGGTAGATTTTGATTGTTGAAACTTATTGCGTAGAGGGCCTCATTTGAAGAATATGACAACTATCATGTTTGGTGTCACGTCACCTTCCACGTTGAATTTCATCAGTCACCACATCATATACCACATCATCTTTCATACTATATTTTTTTCACATCAGACACCATGTCATAGGCCACATCACCTAGCACATCAACCACCTCGACATCTTCCATGTCATTGTTATACGAACTTCTCTTATTATCATCGATGATCAGTGGTTTTGGTGGAAAATTTAATGAGTAGGAACTCCTCTTCATCAATGTTGATGAACCCATCAGGCGTTGGTCAAATCTATTAGCCTTTCAACGTTCTCGTGCAAACGTTTATGGAAACTACCCAATGCATTTGAGATTTTGCGTGGAAAACCAATTTGAACCATCCGATACGAGAGTGAATAAATCCAAATCTTTAAAATATTAACACATGCCTTACCTATTGCACATAATTTTATTGATTTCCATGTCATGCAACATATAAACAAAACATGAACCAATTGAGCATTCACATGTCACTTGTTTTCATTTCATTTCCATGGCATACATCCAGTCATCAATACACATATGATTTCCACATCATCACACAGTATCATGACTAAGCACACTAAAATAAGTAAGTTTTAAAAGCACCAATGAAACAAATTTCCATAGTGTAATATTATTCATCCAATCACAAGCAAGAACAGATCCTGATTGTTGGTCCTTCCTCATAAATTGTGCTAAAAAATGCCATGTTTTTCTCAAGTGAAGAAAACGTTAAAAAAATGTCATCGATAAGAGAAGAACCCGTTTTGGTATTTTTGCGATAAATTTTGAACGAAATCTATTTGATTCATTCTGTATACCGTAAAAAATGTCTCCAATCTCTACAATTTTGTATTTATAAATTTTTCGTGATTATTCATTATTTGTTTACGTATTTCTAAATAAATCTATGGCATGCAAAATTCTTATGATATTTTAATGATAAATTTTGATTTCGATCCCTGATTTAAGAAGGCCGTATATCATTGCAAAGGTATCATCAAGAGCTACAATTTTTTTATATAAGTTTTTATTGATTTGGCATTATTTGTTTTAGGTTTACGACATAAAGGAAATCAAGCTTGAGGAAGTGACATGAATATTTCATTTTAAGATCAATAAATTGTTTTATTTGATAAATTTGTTATGAGAAGATATTTTATTCCTAATATACATTTGTTATGATCTAGGTACATGCAAGGGGAATCATATAGCATGGTGAGAAGAATGTCAATGTTGCATGCTGTAAATTGGTAGATTTCTATTAGTTCATAATCACAAGCATGCAAATAGAGTTTGAAGAATTGTTGGTTGGGTGCATGAACATTCCAATTTTAGAAGTGAATGATTACTAAAGAGTGAAAAAAACTCATCTAAAGTTCAGTATGCCTAAAATAAAATAAAAAACAAATTAAAATTCCATGCATGAGGTTGCTAAAGAAAGAACAATGGGTTTAATTATTTAATCAAGAAAATATTTACGAGGTTGAGCATGCATGAATTGAAGTTTGTAGTTAATTGGAGATGTGGCTAAATGAACATGTTTTTTCATGGATGATTTATCAAGGCTTTTGTTCACTGAGGATGCAAATTACATGAGGAGATTGCATGACTTTTAATCAAGTCAATTCTATTTTTATTCCACAATTAAATTAGTTTTTATCTTATAAATAAGGATATCGACCTCTTAGTAAAGGGTCTTTGATCTTTGGAATTATTTCAAGAGATTTTCGATCTCTGAGGGATTTCAAGAGGATTGTAAATGGAGGATTATTTTGATGCTAAATTTAGAAAATCTTTGGAGTCAAGACATTTTGGTTTTCTTAATTTTTTTGTGTTTATTCATCATTATAGAGTAATTCTACGGTTGATTAAATGTTGCAGGATTCTAGTAAGAATTTCAATACTTTTAAGTTATCTTATTTGGTTGAATGAATTGTTGGATGCTTTTGGTAAATTATTGTTTTATTTTTTAGTTAATATTCTTTTGTTTCTATCAATTCTTTCCAGGGAATTATTTCTTGGAGGAATATATATCAGTTTATCTATTTTTCGTTATCATGTTTCCTCTAAGAAGTTAGCTTTAAGAGAAAATATATTGTTATGTATTGTTTATTTTTTCTAATTGGTTAACATAATTATTTTTTATGAACCATATTGTCTTTTACAATAATTATATTATAAACCTCCACAATACCTTTCCCAAAAAATAGAGAAATAATGAAGGAGATAAATCGATAAATCTTAAGTTCCATTGTATTGTTTCCAGACCATTAATCCAGAGGATTATACCATTTCAAATAGGGAAGAGTCTAATTGGGACTCATCCTCAGATGTAATCCCTATTGTTGAGTCAAATGGAATTCATCCCCCTCAACAAAATTGGAGCTAGAAGAAGGGTCTGACGACAAGTCAACCCATGTGGATCTAGTGTTCTAAAATGTATTAACAAACAATGGCTCCTTTCCATATTATTGTATGGGATCATGAGTGTAGTCTCCCAAGACC
>JASDQU010688052.1:17357-36184 GCA_032191745.1 Picea mariana
TGTTGGATGTTTTTGGTAAATTATTGTTTTATTTTTTAGTTAATATTCTTTTGTTGCTATCAATTCTTTCCAGGGAATTATTTCTTGGAGGAATATATATCAGTTTATCTATTTTTCGTTATCATGTTTCCTCTAAGAAGTTAGCTTTAAGAGAAAATATATTGTTATGTATTGTTTATTTTTTCTGATTGGTTAACATAATTATTTTTTATGAACCATATTGTCTTTTACAATAATTATATTATAAACCTCCATAATACCTTTCCCAAAAAATAGAGAAATAATGAAGGAGATAAATCGATAAATCTTAAGTCCCATTGTATTGTTTCCAGACCATTAATCCATAGGATTATACCATTTCAAATAGGGAAGAGTCTAATTGGGACTCATCCTCAGATGTAATCCCTATTGTTGAGTCAAATGGAATTCATCCCCCTCAACAAAATTGGAGCTAGAAGAAGGGTCTGACGACAAGTCGACCCATGTGGATCTAGTGTTCTAAAATGTATTAACAACCAATGGCTCCTTTCCATATTATTGTATGGGATCATGAGTGTAGTCTCCCAAGACCATTTCTTTTTATCTCAAAAAATAGAGTATATCTCTTGTATAAAAATAAAATTTGATGGGTAAAATAAGACCTCTACATATAGGCATCTTAATGAATTTAATATGGAATGTAACAATCTTGAGGTTCTTCAATATGTTGAACTATGTATATTATTTACTGTCACATTGTAAGGATGAATTCAAGATTGGTATAAGGCATTGAAAATTAGATCAATTAATAGTTGGAAACATTTCATGGAAGTTTTACTAGATACACATGATAATTATGCCTACGATGAACTATGTATTGAACTTAATAAAAAAAGAAAGATTAAAGATTAATCTTTTGATGAATTCTTATTGAGGGTTATACCTATTTATGATAGATTTTGTGAAAATGATAAACCCTCTAGATATGAATTATCAAGAGTCATTAATGAGTAATGAGCATCATTTGAGTTATCAAGAGTATCCTCCACCTGAATTTATTATATCATCCTATAATCAAGAAGACAATGATTATGAATATATTTGTAATGAACTAATAGAAATTCATAGAAACATGAATGAACCTGTAGATTCTTTTCATTAAAGATTCGTGCAAATATATTGTAGGTTTCCTACAAATAATAGACCTCCCATCCAATAAATCCTTGTTTGATTTACATACTTTCTCTCTATCCCTGAAGAGGATGGTCTACTCTCAAACAACGAGGAAAATTCTTAGCATCCTGATTGTTTCCCACTTGATATTTAACTCTCACTAGTTTTTGAGATAGATTAATTATAACTACCACTGGGGAATGTGGAATCACCAAAAGAAAATTGTTTTCCCCTTGTTGAAATTAATTATGTAGTAGGAATAATCTTGGAAATTAATATAGAAGAATACAATCTAGAAATTAGAAACACCTCCAACTTGATAAAAATACGAAGCAAGGAAATAACCAAGAAAATCAAGAAGACAAAAAAATAGCAGAAAAGGCACCAAGATGAATCAATTAATACGTATAGAAATGGTACATTTATAATACATCTCAATATAATTACCTCACAACCATATCATAGCTAAACAATATTTAAGATCTATTCAGGAATTATGATTATTTATATCAAACCCCCCTTTAATATTAAGTCCGTACAAATGTATCAACTCAACAACAAAGACTAGTGAAAAAGTTGATAAGTATTCAACCTGTAACTCATGGTCTGAAATCTCATGGTTGTTGATGAAGATATTCCTAAAAAAGACCTACCAAAAGTGGATGCTGAAACCAATTCTAGAAAACTCAATGTGTAACAAATGAGCTAGACAACCTATAGGTGTTCACTGAAGTGAACCCATAATCGATGAGAGAAAACATTCATGAGAAGTGAATTGGCTACATGTCCAAGACATCCCAAATCCTGAAAAATGCCCGACAATCATGATTGCACCAAGAGCAAATAAAAAATAAATAGTTTTCCCCTACTATATCCGAAGATCATCCCTTTAAATTTTGAATACTATCAAGTGAACAAATAATTTCACAAATTGATCTCAAGAAACCATAAAAAAAAATGTCAAGAATCCAACCAACAGAAAAAAAAAGTGTCGAAAGACATCCAAACTCTGTATTCATAAAATATTGTTTCCATAAAAATCTTGTGGGTAGTAAACCAAGTTAATTGCTAGTACAATAAAAAATATTGCAAACTTTCGATCAAAATGTCGAATTTTCATCCAGGTGACTGAAATCCATCAAATTCCAAAATGTGGCAAGTCATCCATCCATCCAATATCCATCAAAATCCTTAATTCATCAAAACTACCGAGTATTGAACTGTCTCAGCGAAAATCCTATGAAGTTCAAATTGACCAATCCAAATCCAAATAATCAAGTATAAAATTTAATCATCCTGAATAAATCCATCCAAAATATTGAATCCATCATCCATCTGCAAAATCAATCCTCAAATGATCGATGCCAAAACCATTGATTATGTATCATGTATCCTAAATCAATCGKCATCRTCATCCTGAATGAATTGCAAACCATTAAGGTAGACTTTGAAACTTGAAGTTTGACATATCATCACTAAGTTCCCCCCTGTCAACCGAAAGGTGAGAAGTATGTATCGTTAGATATACCCACAAAAAAAAGTGAAAAGGAGTAATAAAAATGTCTTTGAGAAGATTCAAAAGAATCGATCTTCAACTTAAAACACAAAAACTGAAGTGAGCCCTAATCTTTCCCTCAAATCATCAAATCCAAAGAACTTATAACTATCCAATAAAGAAATGTTTCCTCGTAAAATGGTTGAAACTGTTTATGAACCTGTCGATAAGACTGCTCCAATAACTTGGCTTGTAAACTCCAATGTCAATTCCCTAACCATTCAAAATGTATATGTTTCCACTGAATTTTCTTTCTCTTTTAACACCTTTTTGAGAGGTGATTGGTCTTCCCACAAAAATGACATGGGTGGATATCAAAAAAAATTGACTCATCATGGCCAAAATGGTGACAATGTTGGCATTGTATGGGTTCTTCATACAAATGATCATTATGATCATACAAATCCACAATACCTATAGCAACAATCACAACAACTACATAAGAATCATCATCATCCTTAACTGCATCAACATCATGCACATGTTCCTTAACATCATCCAAAAACCCACCACTAAAAAATGTAATTGGTTTGAAATAATATGGAATATGAAAAAGGTTGTTATCATCCTTTTCATATCCTAAGCCATATCAATTTCGTTTTAGCTATGATTCTTCCCAAGACTTGGCAATTTTAATTGCATATGTATCTTTCCTTTCAGGGACTTCATTCATCTTATCCTCATTTTACTTAAGTTCATTATTTACCTTAGTGTCTACATCTCTTATCCTAGTGTCGCCATGTAATTCATCTTCATCCGGTTTAACATTTGCATCGAATTCCCAGATTTGAGACTGTTGAACCTTGTAACTTCTTCCTTCTTTTTATTATTCTGCACTTGTATTTTCCCTATTTTCCCTAAGTATGTCTCCCATTCATTGATTTTCATTTCCATATCTTACCCCCACGACTTACACCCTTTCTATTGGTMCTTGACCAATTTTTGAGGATTCTTGGTCATGTTTGACYTATTTTGGGACTTYGAYAAGCTGTCGAAGGTAGAGCRCAAGAYGAAGGGGAGATCGTGGGATCTCAGCCCCTTTTAGGGAYTTGGSATTATGTAACGTGTATGGGAATGTTGTCCCATGGGTTTACCCRTGCTTAGGCCTTTTTGTATGTATAAATAGAAGGATAGGAAATGTAAGAGTGGGGGGTTAGCAGTTGCAAGTTGGCTTAGTGTTAGAGTTGGATTTGTGTGAACAAGAGTTGTAAGTGCTTTGGTGCATACTATGTGAGACTTGCAGAGCTAAGTGCAAGCCATTGTAAGAGACTAAGGAAGGCTATGTTGGATTTGTGTGATAAAGAGTTGTAAGTGCTTTGGTGCATACTATGTGAGACTTGCAGAGCTAAGTGCAAGCCATTGTAAGAGACCGTGGAAGGCTGCGTGCTTAGATCTACTCGGAGAAGGAGGATCTAGTGAGCTACAAAGATATCCTATCCTCTATGGAGTCGGGTTTTTGAGTATCTATGCATGTAACCGATTAAAGAATATAATAAAGAAGACAAAGAGTTGGTGGATGTAGCCCCAGGGTGGGGGTGAACCATGTACATGTTGTCTTGCTCTGCTTTGTGCGATGTATTGATGCGATTATGTGTTTATTTGCTTAGTTATTTAATGTAGATGAATGAACTGCCAATGCTTAGTGCTTAATATTATGGATGGATGTTAGATCTGACTAACATACACGTGCTTAGTGCTTGAATTTGCTAGATTTGATCTGTTTCATCGTTCTAAGTGTCGTTAAATGCTAGATCATGTTGAATACTACGATGCTTTGTAATTAGGGTTTAACTGCGTTGTAACCAAGATTGATGAATGTTAACTTCTGAGTGCCCTGTTAAGTGTTAGAATCACATATCTGTGTCCTAGATAAGGTTGCAGACATATGAGTCCTACAACCACCCCTGCCTCTACCTCGGGTGAGACTTCATCTGCTTCACAGGTGTTGTCGAAAGGGACATTATTTAGGGTTTTATTGGTGTGTTGTTGTAGCGTTGAACCCTGGGTCTTCCCTTGTGCCAACACTTTCCATACTTAAGTTATTTTTCATTCACGGGTTGGCAGACTCACAACATATTACTTTTCTCTCTTGACCTCTTCCCAAAAATTAATCTATTTTTCATTTTGTGGAATCATATTTTCATTTCTTTGTATCTCCCATCCTCACGAGTCTTTTCGAAAATCATCCATAATTAACCATTATTTCTATCAAGAAGGAATCATGAACTCGTGGACTCACATACTCACATTCTCATTTGAAATTTCCCACTCTTCCACCCCGCCATGACATGTCCTGCTTCTTCACATTTCTTGAGTCAAATTAAATGCTAATTCTACGAACTCAACTGCTAAATTAAATTATAAAAAGGTCATTATTAATGATGTTTCTATGTTTCTATGTTTCTATCAATCAAATATCTAACGTAAAATATTATTTAACTGTTTTGATCGACGTTACAGAGAATTTTGTCAACCTATTGAATATGGCCAAAAGAAAACAACGTTTCTGCGAGGATAACTTAAATATACTGGCTAGAGAGGATCCTAATTATCACTAGTCGAGGAAACATAGGTATTATTCAATGCTTCCAAACATAAATAGTGACAAATTCTGGACATCGAAAAGATCTCTCGCTAGTTATGTCCCTGAGGTTTTCGAATGTAAATATATCGTCACCTCATGCATTGACAAATTCATCTAGAAAAGAAGAACCATTCCTCTACAAAGTGAATCTCCTGTTTCATTGGCACCTTTAGTGTTCAAGAAAATGTTAAATCTTCCAAAGCTGAACCTAACATACAAAGGAGAAGATGCCATAAATTTTCTTAGAGGGAAAAATAATGGAATCAATATCTTGCAGGAATATCTACAAGACCCTGTTGTAATGCGAGAAGACCTATCTAGAATCTAGGTTAGTTCTTTAAATGACCCCTATCGCGAAATTACTTGGTTATTTACTAGAATTACGGGTCAGGATTCTACAACAACTATTCCCCGACTGGCTATGTATATTTTATGTTTTATAGTGCATGAGGATGTCATTTTTTATTGGGAAAATATCATATCGAATGAAATTTATGCACAGTGGATGAATTTCAGAAGTGAGAAAAAGTTTTATATGGCATCATATCTTGTATTTGATATCACGCATTGTCATGTTTTTAAAGGTCTAGATGTTGGAAAAGGGGTAAACCCAAATATTGACCCTATGACTATGTGCTATCAAGCTCTCTAGAGGCAAAAAGTTGTCCATTGTTTTTATGAAGTTTACAATGATTTTGCCTATGATCTTAAGAAATTACTTTTGGGGGAAGATACTTCTAGGATTCCATTGGAAGCATCAAGATTTTTGGATAGAAAGGGAATTATGGAAAAAATGGATAACTACAACATCATTAGGATTTTTTGTTCTCATGAAAATCCTATATACCTCCCCTATTATGTGCCTGAAAATTTATTTATCATAGATGTGGTGAGGCAATATAAGTTTTGGTTTCATGCTTTCTATGAGAAAAGGAAAAAACAATTCATTCCCCTACCTTGGAAAGTGGGTGAAATTATTTTAAGAGAAATTCTCAAAATTGATGAGCATGCCTCTTAATTTAACCAGCTTAATTTGAAGTTTTCATAAGAGATCAAAGGGTTTGAATCTAACAACATTTTTTATAATCATATGGTAGCAGTTGGGCTCAGCCCCACAATGATCAATATGCTCATATTTGGAGAAGAAGAGGGTGATCTAGTCATGACTCCCCTATTAAAGGTCTTAATAAATATTCTGGCGACATAGAAACTATCGTGAGTATTATTGAAGGTCACAAGAAAAGAGGGAAACCCTCAAATTAAATAAATGCTCAGTCACCTGATGTTTCTCACAAAAGTATTTTTCCTAAGGTGAATCCTCAGTCTACAATGACCCAACCAAGAAAAATCCCATGTAACAATTTTGGTGATGATGAAGAAAGGAATCCTCCTTAAAGAATTCTAGAAAACCCTCATAAATTAAAAGTCAAAAGTAAAAGGGTGAATTCTCAACAAGAGGAAGAAAAACAAAACGTACCCGAAGATAACATTTTACTTGAGAATATGGACTTGGATGTGGATATTGAAAATATCTGGTTTCCATATGATGAAGAACATGCCCAAGAAAATGTATATCCCGCTGCATTAGTTGTTCAATATGAAGTCTTCTCTAATGAAGAAACCTTTTATGTGAAGAATGTTTCATTTGACAAATATTCAAAGAAAATGGTTTTTGAAAAGACCTCAAAGAGTAAGAGGAGAAAAGCACGGTCTACCATTGACACCCGAAACATGTTACCATCAAATGTTGGAGTTACTTCACGCACACCTAGGATTTATTTTTACTAAGGTTTTTTATTGTTTATTAGTCATTATTAGTCATTATCCAGTCTCCTATATTTTAGGAAGAATATTCCTCTAGGGAGAATATTCTCTTTAGTTTTCACTTCAGTTTGACTAGTTGAGTGGAGTCTAGATGTTGTATTGGTTTTGTCACCATGCAATATTGAAATCATCACCAGCTAATGAAAATTAGCCTTGTTATCATCACCATACTGACAAAATAACCATGATTCCCTAATCTCCTCCTCACTTCACTATGTTTCAGTCAGTTAATTGAAGACTGGTAGACTAGTTAATTCAGCTAGGTGGTCGTTCACTCTCGTAACTTCCTGAGAGACTAGACTAGGTGGAAGTTTACTCCTGCAACTAATGGTGTGTTTCAAGATCACTCCATACCACAACTATGGTGAATTGATTCTCCTCCAGTGTGCATTAGTTGAGTTATACATAGTATATCATGTGTAAATTATTCATTATTGATTACGGTTAATGAAAATTCTTCCATTCTTTCTCTCTTTCTTCTTCTTTCTCAATTTATCTCTGCAAATGTGTGTGGTATTTTATAGATAGATATATTATATGAAATTTAAACACATTTACATGGTATCAGAGTCGATGGGCTGCTAATAAAAGATACATCAAATTATTTTTGTAGGTACCAAAGATTGAAGACAACGGAAAAATGGAATTCCCAAAAGAATTCATTCTTACACCTTACAATTAATTTCCATGGAAGGAGAGAATAATTATACATCTTTGAACCAGAGGATTGTATAGGTTAACCTTGAATACATCCACATAACCGACATCAGACATAGAAAAATCCAATTATCTAAATCGAATGGATGAAGCATTCAAAAAAATTTGCAGTCTCATCTCTCTTGATCTCCTTTTTCACATATCTTCCTGTAAAACCCCCAATGAAGCCTAGACCACATTGGAAGGAATATTTGGAAAATATGATGAGATAAGGGGACACATTATCGAGATGGAATTGCTCACGTTGGATCCAAAAATCTTCGACAATCTCCAAGATTTCTTTACAAAATTCAACGATTTACCGTCACAACTCAAAGCTTGCGAGGTTGATAAATATAAGGAGGAGAAACAAATGGTTCTCACCATTGTCTCCAAAAATGGTCTTGAATTCTCTCTATTTTTATCCACATTCCATTATTTCAAATTCGCCTCTGGAGCCACCTGGAAGATCCCTTCTCTTGAGGAATTTATTGAATCCTTGACACGAGCAAACCAAGCTCATAAACATGGGAAAAATCAAAGGCCCAAAGGTGCATGCACTTACTGTGCAAGATGGTAGCCATCAATATCAGAAATCTAAATATAAATACAAAAGGAAAAATCATGCAAATCAAAATAAGGAAGGGTACTCAAAACCCTTCATCGATGCCTCTGGATCCAAAGGTAGAAAGGGAAGAAAAGGGGAGAAATGCACATAATGCAATAAAGGATTCCATCCATAATCCACATGCATGAAGAAACAAATAGATATAATGACTCAAATACTTCAGAAAAATAACATATCGCATCCCCGAGGGTGCCAAGAAGAAGAATCTAGAAGATCAGAATCCCAAGAAAGACAATTCTAGCCATGCCTTGATTGCCATCAACTCCTCTCTCAATGCTTGGATCATAGATTTAGGAGAATCACATCAAATGGCTGCCACAAAACAAGTATATTCTTAATTGGATGCATGCAAAGGTCCTCCTATTCTTATGGGGGAAAAATCTCCAATTGAGATCACCAGAAAAGGAAGGATTGAACTCACCAACGGAAGATTCAAGAATGTGTTGCACGTTCCCAAAATTTCCATCAATCTTCTCTCCATGTATTAGATGACGAATTCTGACACTGGAAATAAATTCATATTCACACCAAATGCAGTGGAAATCTATGAAATGAAAACCAATTCCATAGTTTCTACCGGTGAGGTAAATCATCAATCTAGATTGTATACATTTTCTGAATTTATTGAACCAGATTTTGCTTTACTGCTTACCCATGTTGATGAAAGTAGTAGAATATAGCCTGAAAGGTTTGGGAATTTTAAATTCATATATATGCAACAAATTATTAAGAAAATATTGGTCGATGGTCTACCAGACATCCATTTCTCCAAAGGAATATGTGAGGGATGTGTTCTTGGAAAACACCCTCAAGAGAAATTCGACAAAGGAAAGACTCCGAGAGCTTCCACTCATTTATATCTAATCCATAGTGACCTCATGGGTCCTTTTACACATCCATATATTAGAAAAGTGAATTTTTTTCTCATTTATTTTTATGATTTATCATGTTTCACATGGATATACTTTCTCGGGAAAACATTTGAGGTCTTTCAACACCTCAAAGATTTCAAATCCCTGGTTGAGACACAGTTCAGAAAGAAAATCAAAGTCATATGAAATGATAATGGGGGAGAGTATGTCAATCATGAGATCCATAATATTTTTCATGAGGCAGGGATTCATCTACAACACACATTTTCCTATACTCCACAGCAAAATAGAGTTGTTGAGCAAAAAAACAAATCTCTAAAAGAGATGGCATCTTGCATGCTACATGCAAAGTCACTACCATAGAGACTATGGGTTGACGAACTTAATTGTACAACCTACATCCAAAACAAATCTCCCCATAGATCTGTCAAGGATAAGACCCCCTACAAGGCTTGGATCAGCCTCAAACCGGAAGTGACCCACTTTTGTATTTTTGGTTCACATGCATGGGCCCAAATTCGCTCTGAAAAGAGGAAGGCTCTTGATCCACAGAGAACAGAGTGTATATTTATTGGACACCCTGACAGTGTGAAGGGAAATAGACTTATTGATCTTTCCTTGCACTGACTCATCATTGAGCGAAGTGTACAATTTGAGGAAAGTGTCTCGCATGTACCTCAACATCCGCATGTAGACACCTTCATTCTTCCCCTTGTTTGATATGATGAGAATGCACATGCCAAATCTTCTTCAGACAAGAGTTTTGATTCAAGGATTTAGATGATCCAGATACAGATTTAATACATTCAGATGCAGAGTCAAAGAATCCATATGCAGATGCACATCTAGAGAAAAGGCCCAAGTGAGCACAAACTACTATTTAGGATGCAAGGGATCTTGTTGGTGATCCAACTGATACTAGGAGGACTTGATCTGATTTCGAGGAGCCTCCTATTGCACTCACTACCATTGAACCATTTCCCTCTAGGAATAGTTTCTTGGTTCAATCTTTAGATCCATAGTCTTATGATGAGGCTGCTGGAAATTCCTTCTGGGAATCTTCCATGTATGAGGAGTACAAATCTCTCCTCGAGAACTAGACTTGGGATCTGGTTCCTCTTCCTTCTGGAAGGAAACTTGTCATATGCAGATGGGTCTGCAGGACCAAGAGCACAGTGGATGGATAGATTAACAGATACAAATCCTAGCTTGTTTCCAAAGGCTTTCAGTAGGTGCATGGTATTGACTATGATGAGACCTTTGCTCCAGTAGTGAAGATGGATTCCATACATTTGGAATGTGTCATTGCGGTGGCCAAGGGATGGGAAGTCCATAAAATGGATGTGATGAATGCATTTATTCACGGTGATCTCTCTGAGGAGATATATATGGAGAAGCCCCAGGGATTTATGCAGGACTCATCTTTGGTTTGTCGACTGAAGAAGTCTCTTTATGGCCTCAAGAAGGCTTCAAGGGAATGGTATACCAATATGGAATTCTACCTGTTGTCATAGAACTTTGTACATTGTAAATCAGACCTGAATTTCTACATGCTCAGGATGGTTGATTCACTTCTACTCTTAGTTTTGTATGTTGATGATTTATTGATCACCAGTTGCTCGACATCAGTGATTGCTGCAGTCAGGAGGATTCTACATGACAGGTTTTCGATGATGGAAATGGTTCCGCTACATTTATTCCTTAGACTCGATATCCGTGAGGATGCATTAGGAATTAAAATGTCTCGGGAAAATTATTATCAAGATCTCCTTGAGAGATTTCACATGAAAAACTACAAGTCTTTTCTGACTCCTTTCCTATCAAGAGTCAAACTTGAGGATGGTGGGGACACTCCACTGGTTGACAACACACTCTACAGACAACTAGTGGGGATCTTGTTGTATCTCACACACTCCAGACCATACCTCTCTTATGCAGTTGGCTCAATTTCTAGGTTCATGTTGGAGCCGCATGAGCTACATTGGAAGGATGCAAAGTGTATCCTTCAATACATATAGGGAACCATCACGTTTGGGATTCATTTGTTGGATATATTGTCATTGATGTCAAAAATCAATGTGATGATCTCTTGTTAATGATGAATTACCACAGATAAGATTGTCATTGATGTCAATAGTATATCAGTTTGCAGAAGATGTCAAACAGTATGTAGAGATCGAAAGTGCAAGATCAGGAGGAGGAGAGAATAGTATGAAGATCGAAGCTCAGAAATAAAAGCGCATTACACATTATATTAGAAGAAGTGAACAATATGAAGAAATTCGTGATTGTTGTTGATCACAATAGGATCAACAATGTTCCTATGATAAAATCTCAGGAGGGTTAGCAAATGAAGATCAAAGATCAGAAGAGATGGTGCAATGAATTTTAGAAGAAACGTTGGACGACCAGACAAACAGTATATAATGAATGATGTCAAACAGAGATTAAAGATCAGGAGAGTTAATGAATGAAGATCAAAATATCAGAAGAGATGGTGTGATAAAACTCAATTCAAATCAAGACCATAGGATCTACAAGACAGATCAACGGTAGGGATGAATTGCAGGGAGTGAAAGTAGAATTAAATTACTTGATAGTTACAATCTTGCAATCTACTTGGATCATCAGATCTCATAGATTCAAAGATATATGACTGCGGTTGATCCAACAAACAACTAGTTTAAGTTAGATTAAATCATGACCGTCGGATGCGCAATCGCCAAATCTATGGTAGGGATAGATTGCGGATATTGAAAGGATAAACATTGCACTTGTTCCAATCCCACAATTAGTCAGGACCGTCTGATCTTATAGCTTCGAATATCAACGATTGTGGTTAACTCACCAACAATGTACAACTTCCAATTGTGGAGTTTGGGTGATGAGTTAAATCACTCACAAGTCATAGTTTCACAATCAGTGTCG
Organism: Picea mariana; assembly: GCA_032191745.1. Taxonomy (NCBI): domain Eukaryota; kingdom Viridiplantae; phylum Streptophyta; class Pinopsida; order Pinales; family Pinaceae; genus Picea; species Picea mariana. Next base: position 29,597 of record JASDQU010688052.1, read on the forward strand.
ACTGTTGATCAACTTCAAGAATCTTCACAACTGTTGGATCACTTTTAAGTGGAAGGACAAGATAAGAGGGGCAAAACAATTGAGAATTTGATTATGCGAATTCCCGACAACCATCAGAGAAAACCTGATTCTTGTCAGTCATTGGATCATGTTAAAGTGGAAGAAAAAGATAAGATATAAGAGAATCACCATAGACATATCGAGCCATCGATCTGAGACCCTGATCAATGAACAACATTCGCTTTGAGTCTAAAGCTACGAGGAGGTTACGCTCTGAAAAGTTGACATTGGAAATTCCCGAAATGCGAATTTCCACCAGCCATCGGATCATTTTTGAGTGGAAGGACAGGATACAATAGAAAAGAGACATCACAGAAATATCGATTCGTTGATCCAATATCTAGATCGAACAAATATCTTTCACTTCGGGTATAAAGATGCGAGGAAGTTACACTCCGAAAAGTTTGAGATCTGAAATATGCAAAGCTCAGAAATCTGAAATGAATAAAGACCGTTGGATTTGGAGGATACATGAGAGCCATTGGATCAGGGTTGTTGGTCAATAGACCATGTCAACAAGGACGTGTGGTAGACCACGTCAGCATGAAAATGTGCCACATGAGGATCTACGTCATCAAGACTACGTCAGAAAGGGCACATGGCACAATCAAACCATGACAAGTGTCAAGTTGATTCGACATCTCAGGTACGTGAAAATCACAAATCTGAGTGACACGTGGTAGCTTCTCGACTCATGACATGTCATCAACTGACGCAAGTAAGTTACATCATTTAGGGAATTTTTCTTCGGGAGTTCTACCACCAATACTTTCCCAAAGTCCCGAAGTCTCAAATTCCTAAGACCCGAAGTGGACGCGAAACGTCCGATCTGAATATCACTTCGAGTGCACTCTCAACTATCAATCTACTATAGTGGAAGGATAGTGTAAGTGAAAATTTTAATCGATAGAAAGCAGTCTCCACCGTCTTATGAATGACTCAGTAGGTGATCACTCTGGAGGAAAGAACATGTTGAGATTTGAAATCTTTGAAGTCTAGAGACCCAAGGAGATCTCAAACGTTAATCCGAGAGGGACACACGTCAGCCATTTTTCATCTTTGAAAGATTGACATATAGAGGAAAGAAGGGGTTGAGACTCGAAATCTCTGAAATCCAAAGACCCGAAGGAGATCTTGACCATCGATCTGATGTCGGGTGTACTATCAACCATTGATAAAAATACAGTGGAAGGATAGCATAAGCATAATTAACAAAGACGTGGAGTAAAAGGTGGCCATACATCTCATTTCTTGATTAAGTCATGTCCATTGGATTAAGCAATGAAGGATGAGTGTAAGGATTAACGCTAAACATTGATCTAGTTCTGAGATGTAATGTGAAGTGTCTGATCTATTCGACGATATCATATTCAGGAGATTTGAAAAGTTGGAAGTCACGAAGACCTGACGGGAGAAGACCTAAAGTCTCGACAATTGTCCATTTCAGGAGATTGAATCATGATCGTTGAATCGATAAACGCTCAAGCACTTGTCTCACCTAACGTGAGGTCACCGCCATTGGTCATATGGTCAAGAGATTTTAAAGGGAAAAATGTATGGGTCACTTAAATTGTTAAGCCTGTGGTTCTACGCCATTGATCATATGAACTGGTTTGAAGGAAGCATCGATCTTTGTTATCATAGAGACGAAGGAAATTGATCCATGATGTAATTGATTTGTGAAAGGAAAGGGGATGCCAGGTGTAACGTTGAAAATATGGATTGATGATCTGCTAGTCCCAAAAGATATTGTAAATGGACAAGTTAGTTATAACTTGTTGCACAAGTTGGCATAATAACTTAAACAATTTTTTAGCATAAACAAGTATAAATACAACCATCATTGGTTCACTTGAAATGGTGTTTTTGTATGAAGAGTGGCTTGCGAAGTGAAGAGGAAGATATGGACCTGAGGTTCATGTGAATATAAGAAAGATGTAGAAGTGAAGAAGGCACGAAAAATATCAGAGGAAATATAAAGTGAAGAAGGCGTGAATATCAGAGAGAAGATGAAAAGTGATGATGAGCGTTTATGATATACCTCTGATCATTAGATAGAATTGATTCAATAATGAATCATTTCTACTAGAGTTGGTTGAACTCTATTTGGATAGATTGTGTTCTATCAGGAAGTTGGGTCTTGCCTGAGAGTTGGTGCTCTCCCAGAAGTTAGTGCTCCTTACTTCAGTTGGTGCTGAAACAAATTAGTTGGTGCTAGGAAAATATTTATTATTATATTCATATAAATTATATACAAACATCTGGTATCTTCTGTTTCCATTGTGGTTATGATTTGATTGTTCTTAATTTGTTCAAATATGTTTTAAATGCTAACCCATGAGAAGAAAAAGTTAGAATAGTCCACACACTAATTCACCCCCGCTCTTAGTGTGGGTGATGCGTTCAACAATTGGTATCAGAGAGGGTTCCTTCAAAACATAGTTTAACCAGTGGAAGGTAGATCCTGAAGAAATGGGTGGACAGATGGCTCTCTCCGCAATTGAATCTCCCTTATTTGATGGAACAGATTATTCTTCATGGAGAGAAAATGTGAAACAATATTTGAATTCAAGAGGATCTGAAGTTTGGAATTCAGTAGTAAGAAAGACCTGGGATTTAACTATATCAAATAATCTATCAAAGATTATAGTCCAAAGAAGAGCAAGGAAGAACAATGAAGTGGCATTGAAGATTCTTCTCAATGTATTATCAGATACAGTGAAGGAAGGCATAGGACTATGCACATCCTCTAAGGACTTATGGTTGAAGTTAGAAAAGATGTATCAAATCAAAAGTAAATACATAGAAGACATTCCTATAAAGGATGAAGATGAAGATGAAGACTCAGCCATCAATAAAGGTAAGGATTCTCCAAAATATTTTGATTGCAATAACAATGATATTGAATCCTCCCCTGCAAGTAAAGAACAAGACTCGGATACAATAATAGAATGTTCTGTTATCATTTATCCCATGGAAGAATAAGAAGAAGAACTATAAAAGGCCAAAAAAAATGTTGATTGGAGTCTATGCGAATACCTCTATGACCATAATGAATCAGATTATAGCTATCTTCATGACTACACTAAAGCATTTCTTGAAAAGAGTCAAAAGCATGTCTTGGAAATAAAGGAAATGCTCAAGGACAATGAAAAGATAATATATGAGCAAGACAATCAATTAGAAGAGAAAGAAGAGGAGATCAAGAAGATAAATAAATAAATTAGTCAAGTAACAGAAAAGGAGAAGGAAGATGATGAACTTAGCAATCAGAAACATATCCTGGAAATAAAAGAAAATCTCAAAGACAATGAAGAAATAATATCTGAGCAAAAGATTTAGTTAGAAAACAAAGAAGAAGAGATCAAAATATTGAAAACAAAAGTTGTTGATCTAACAAAATAAAAGGAAGAGGAAATAGAGAGACTGAAAAATGAAATCAGTCAAGCAAAGGAAGAGGAAATCGATAGACTGAAAAATGAAACCAGTCAAGAAAAAGAAGAAAAGAAGGAAGATGATGAAACAAGAAAAAACCTTGCAGATCTAAAAGAAATAAGGGAAAGCTATGTCAATCTTAAAATCCAACTTGAAGAAGCCAAAAGGAGAGAGGAGGTAGTAAGAAAATAGTTGGACAAAATGAAAAAATCCTGTCATGAGCTGGAAGTAGAAGTTTTGAATCTTAGAAAGAAGGTTGAGAAGTCAGACACCCAAATCAATTTCTTGAACAAATCCATGACCCTGGATGAGATATTGGATAGGCAGAGATCACCAAATGAAAAATCCGGTCTTGGATACAACAAGGAAGAAATCAGTACTCCTAATAAATCTGATGCAGGTCCTTCATTTGTAAAATGTGAAAACAGGTCTGACGCAGTTCCTTCAGTTGTAAAGGATGAAGACAGGTCTGAAACAACTCCCTCATTTGTAAAAAGTGAAAGAAGGTATGGCTCAGTTTTCTCACATTCAAAGAATAAAAGCAACACTACAAAATTTAGAAGATCAGATCAAGGAAGAAATACATAACCTATTCATATACCTCAAAGCAAGTTCAGAAGAGAGACACCTTCATGGGTGAATCAAAGAAGGTATGCGAGTGTCTTTAACTGTTATTGTTTTTCTTGTAATGAATATGGTCATAAAGCCTTGGATTGTAGGCATCATGGAAGAAAACAATTTGGTGGGTTCAACAACAATATAAGATGTTGGAATTGCAATCATGTTGGACATGTTGCTGCACATTGCTACACTATGAGATGCTATAGTTGTGGTAGATATGGCCACAAATCATATAACTATTGGAACTCAAGAAAATAGTCAATGAGAAATACTTCATACAGTACGACAAAAGGAGTAAATGGAACATGGAAGAAAAATGAAGCTACAGTAATAGAAGATCAAAGAACAAAGTTTAAGAAACTAGGACACTCATAGATGTGGGTAGAAAAGAGTGAACAAGTGAACATGAGTGAAGTTAATTGCTACAAAACGAATTGCAGTCATGTGACAAGCATAGTATAAAGTTGTCTCAGACAACTTTAGAGCAATGAACAATAAAGAAGCATCTTGGATAAAGAAGGATACATCTGGTTAGAGACCGATGAAAATCAATGGGCAGATCCAAGAGTTCTCTGAACAAGATGAGCTACAATTGTGCAATGTTCCAGTAGGACAGCGACATCCGCAGGAGCAACATTCTGATGTACAAAATTAGGTAAATGACATCCTATAGAGATAACAAGAGAAGAAACCCTGTGAGAAAAAACTACCCTTTTTAGAAACAAAGGGGGAGAACAATCAGTAAAAACTCAAGGGAAGTTTTGGTTAGTAAATAAGAAAGTAATTAGATTAAGTTTTGAAAAGACTCGATCACTACAAAAATTTATATCAAGAAGACTACTCATTTGAAACACAAAAATATCAATCAACTGAGATAAGAAGTTAGTAAATTAACAGGGGAAGAAACCTTGTCAAGAAGAGATACCTTTTCATAAACAAAGGGGGAGAGTAGTCAGAAGCAGAAAGAGAGAATATTGACAAGGGGAGTCATTTAGCTATGACAGACAAAACATGATTGTAGAAAGAGTTACCTAAGTTCAGACTCTGGTCAGTAACATACAAATCTTAACCACATGAGAAAAAACCCTTTGCCATTGATGTCAAAGGGGGAGAGAAAACTTCATAAGAGGAAAGCATCAAAACTTCATAAGAAGAAAGCATCATCACAGGGGGAGTTTTGTATATGAAGTTAGTGTGTTTCCATCAATGAAAAAGGGGGAGATTGTTGGATATATTGTCATTGATGTCAATAGTATATTAGTTTGCAAAATATGTCAAACAGTATACAGATATCGAAAGTGAAATCTCAGGAGGAGGAGCGAACAATATGAAGATCGAAGCTCAGAAAGAAAATCTCATTGCATAGTATATCAAAAGAAGTGAACAGTATGAAGAAATTCATGATTATTGTTGATCACGATAGGATCAACAATATTCCTATGATAAAATCTCAGGGGGGTTAGCGAATGAAGATTAAAGATCAAAAGAAATGGCACAATGAATTTTAGAAGAAACGTTGGATGACTAGACAAACAGTATATAATGGCTGATGTTAAACAAATATTAAATCTCAGAAGAGTTAACGAATGAAGATCAAAAGCTCAGAAGAGATGGCACGATAAAAATTAGTTCAAATCAAGACCGTCGGATCTGCAAGCCAGATCAACAGTAGGGATGAATTGCGGGGAGCGAAAGCAGAATTAAACTACTCGCCAGTTACAATCCCACAATCTACCTGGATCATCACATCTCATAGATTCAAATATCTACGACTACGGTTGATCCAACAAACAAATAGTTTAAGTCATATTAAATCATGATCGTCAGATGCGCAATCGCCAAATCTACAACAGGGATAGATTGCGGAGATTGAAAGGAGACTTAAACATCGTGTTTGTTTCAATTCCACAATTAGTCAAGACCGTCCGATCTTATATCTTCGAAGATCAATGATTGTGGGTAACTCACCAACAATGCACAACTTCCAATTGCGGAGTTTGGGTGACGAGTTAAATCACTCGTAATTTGTAGTTCCGCAATTAGTGTCAACCATTGATATACTTCAAGAATCTTCACAACTGTTGGATCGATTTTAAGTGGAAGGACATGATAAGCGGGGAAAAATAATTTAGAATTCGATTATGGGAATTCTCGACAACCATCAGATCAAAATCGATTCCCATCAATCGTCAGATCGTGTTAAAGTGGAAGGATAGGATAAGCTAGAAGAGAAGCACCATAGAAAGATCAAGCCATCGATCTAAGACCCTGATCAATGAACAACATTCGCTTTGGGTCTAAAGTTGCAAGGAGGTTAAGCTCCAAAAAGTTGATATTTGAAATTCCCGAAATGAGAATTTTCGCCCATCGTCGGATCATTTTTGAGTGGAAGGACAAGAGAAGATAGAAAAGAGACATCACAGAAAGATCGAGCCGTTGATCCAAGATCCAGATCGAAAGAATATTTTTCAC
>JASDQU010688053.1:9430-20375 GCA_032191745.1 Picea mariana
TTATTCAAGATATAATCAGGGGACACTGCCTTGGCATGGTGACCAAAGCTGACAGTGTTACCCACAAGTACTTTCACAGATATGAGAAGGTTGGCTTGTGATGATACCCCCTTTCCCTTGGCCATGCAACCAAGAGTCACTTGCCCTGGCATGGTAACTAGTTGTTGGCAATGTCATACTGCTAGGTACCCATGGTCCTAATAGACTAGTTCATGATGAAAACCCCTATCCTCTGACTAGGCCTTGTTTTTTTAATTTTTCTAGGTCCCTCTTGTTTCTTGCTAAGAATCCTTTTATTGCTTTCTCATGAATCCCTGGGCAAAGCATCTCGAGGTTTTATTCTTAGGATTTTATCTTTTACCAACTTGCTTTTACCTTCTGGTCCTTTATCCCCTGCTTCCCACGAGGTAACATACAGACCTGAAAATAGGTCAACCCAATGCCCGTACAAGGGGAAAGGGATAAGTGAGCAGGAAGTAAGTTGAAAAGGTGGTGATATGATGGGAGCGGATGATGGATTTTTAGAAATCCCCTAGTGGAAAACCAAAACCTACAGATACAAGCTTGCTAGGGCACCCTGTTAATCCCCCCAAACATGGTCAAGTGGGAAAATGTAAGATCCAAGCAGTTGTTAGAAATAAAAGGAATCATATGCATACATTTAAAGGTTTTAATGATCAAATGTGACACATAACATGATACCTAGAATAATTACCTCATGAATTAAGAACCTCTTTTGATACAGGACCAAACTGATGGTGATGGATGATGCTACTGCTGACAAGATAAAGATGATGGAAGAAGAAAAGGTGGGCCCTCTAGGGCCATGCTCAGGTCAATCCTGCTCTCAGTATGCCATGTCTGGGACTTGTGGGCCTCGAGACATGATCTCCTAGTTATCCCTGAAAAGTGGGGATAATAGGTAGTTAAGCACACATCTATTAGCCACCCTTGTAACCTCTGTTGGTACCCCTTCAAGTGGTAGAACATTAGATAGCACTTGTATACAGACGTGTTCTTCCGCGTATCTCTGGTATATCGGGAGACACCCTAGCTATCCTGAAACTAGCCATAGATCAATGATCAGTCGCATGAATGCTATAGTGCCATCAAGAAAAACACTTAGAAATATACTCTCTAGTACCTAGGTAGTCGGGTAGTATGGCTAAGGGTACAGTCTAGCCTCCTTAGTTAGTTCCCTGAAATATTGGGTCTAGTACTACTGTTGGACCTTGCACATATATTAGAGAGATATAGCACAAAAACCCTTGTCTATAGCCACCCTGAAAACCCTAACCCTTGGGAAGGAAACTAAATGGAAAAGGAACATAGAAGATTTATTTTTGTGCAACCTTTCCTCTGACATTCGGGTTGCAAAAAAATTACAAATAGAAAAGGAACAGAAAGATCTATTTCCCTGCAACCTTTCCTACTGCATTCGAGTTGTGAAAATTACTATACATTTATTTCATTTTTATGTTAATAATTTGGGCATTTAGATACTATGGTATTATTCATATCTACATAAAACCCTAGAGAAGTAAAAAAAATTAAGAAAAAAAGGGGAAAAAAAAAGGAAAAGAGCAAAAAGAAATGGGACCTACCACTACCTTTATTTGAGACATATGTCATTGGATTCCCCTCTTCTCCTGGATCGTTTTGACACATCATTTTTAACGTTTTTTTACCCCCTGGACCCTTATTTTTGACCTATCTCGTTGGATTCACCTTTTCTCCCTTATAGTTGTGATACCTATCATTTTTAACCTTTTTTTTTACCTTCCCACACCCTTATTTGACACCTATCTCATTGAATTCCTCTTTTCATATTGAACACACTGATATACATTATTTTTACTCTTTTTTCTGTGGTCCCACTTTCCCTCTTCCATTCCCATCCACCCATGGCCAACACTCAAACCAAGAATTCCTTCACTTGCGAGATGAACCCAAACAGCACAAGGTATACATCCAAAGAATGACCTCCGAAATTGCTTCCAATAATTCCTGCTTGGACACCTTCAAGGCCAAAGTTGCTCATGAATCGACAGAGGTTAAGGGTGAATTGTCCTCCCTCACCTAGTGGTTGAAACAGTCCCTTTGCTCTCCCTCCCTTGAAAAACCCTCCCACTCTGAAGGTGAGAACTCTTCCCATAATATGACACTTCATTCCAATTTCTTTCCTTGCGACCCTACCTTCCCCGAGTTGAAGTGAACAAATTTGACAGATTTGATCCCACCAGTTGGGTCACTCAAATGGAACATTATTTCTCCTTGCATGGAATTACTAATGATCTGGCCAAACTTCATTATGGTATCCTCTATTTGGATCCATAACGTTGGAAATGGTGGAAATGGCATAGAAATACATGCCAGGGGTATGTTGTTTGGACTCTGTTTATGGTTGAGCTATATGACCACTTTGATATTGACACCCACTATCTTGGTCGATTTACCAAGTTGAAGAAATCTAGCACAATGGAAGACTTTATATCTACCTTTGAACACTTGTCTTTCATAAGAGAGGGCATGTTTTATGCCTTCTTCAGGGAATGTTTTATTAGTGGCCTCAAAGAGGAAATTCAATCCCAGGTCCTCATGGCTCGCCCTCACACATGGTTGGAAGCTACTCAATATGATAAGGAATCCCAACAAATTTTCTCTACTCGGACCCACAAACCTTCCTTTGTTCCTCGCACCCGACTTATTAACCCTTCCCCTCCTCCCACTCCCCTCAAGATCCATAAATTAACTTGGGCTCAAATGGCGGAATGCCAATTAAAGGGCCTTTCTTATAATTGTGATGACAAATCTTTTCTAGGGCACAAGTGTAAGGAACAAAAGTTGTTTATGGCCATCTCTAAGGATGTTTCTGAAGAAGAGCTCGAGACTCCCCCTATGGTAGAGTTACCTGAGTTAACTAATATTACTCCACCCTCTGACCAACCAGAAGTAGAACCGATCATTTCATTGAATGTTCTCACTGGCTTCTCTGCTCCCCAAACCATCAAGCTCATTGGCTCCATTAAGAATTGAATGGTCATCATCTTAATTGATAGTGGCAGCACTCATAATTTTATTCACCATCGTATTACCCAAGAAACTCATTTCTATATACATGCAGTCAACAACTTTCAAATCATGATTGCCAATGGTGGTTCCATGAAATGTGGGGGACGTTTTGAAAATGTGTGTCTCCAAATTGGGAAGTACCACCTGAAATATCATATGTTTTCTATTGACATGGGTGGTTTTGATATTGTTCTTGGTGTGGAATGGTTATGCACTCTTGGTCCCATCCTCATGTATTTTAAGGAATTAACCATGCAATTCCAACAGGAAGGACAACAATATAAATTCCAAGGAATCACAACAGGATCCCCTGATATCATCAGTTCCCATCGAATGGAAAAGATCCTCAAAAAAGGTCATTTCGACATTATTTCACAACTCCATTCTATTCAAGCAATTGAGAGACCTATGGTGAATCATGACCTTCAATGTATCATCTCCAAACACCAAGTTTTTTTTTCCACTCCCTAGGGACTTCCTCCTTCCTGTGGTGTTCATGATCATTCCATTCCTCCTATCCCCAATATTATTCCTCCCAATGTTCACCCTTATCATCATCCCTTTGCCCAAAATAATGAAATTGAGAAAAATGTTCAAGAATTGCTAGCCTCAGGTGTTATCCTCCTTATATTACCATCCCTTATTCTTCCCCGGTGGTCATGGTACTCAAAAAATAAGGTACTTGGCGTATGTGTCCCAAATTTTGCACCCTCAATAAACTCACCATCAAAGAAAAATTTCCCATTCCTGTCATTGATGATCTTTTGGGTGAATTAAGTGGTGTTCAATATTTTACTGAAATTAATCTATGTTCTGGCTACCACCAGATACGTATGTAAGAGGAATACATTCCTAAGACTATTTTTCGCACTCATGAGGGTCACTATGAATTCTTGGTCATGCCCTTTGACCTATGTAATGCTCCCTCCACTTTCCAAAGTCTCATGAACCATGTTTTTCGTCCTTTTATCTGTCATTTTGTCCTAGTTTTATTTGATGATACTCTCATCTATAGTAAAACCTAGGCATACCATCTTACCCATGTGGATCAAGTTCTCATTCTAATCTCTTAGAACCAACTTTTTCTCAAGAAATCTAAATGTGCCTTTGGAGCTTCGAAAGTGGAGTACTTGGGTCATATTTTTGGCAAGGATGGTATAAGGGTGGATCCTAAGAAAATTGAAGCTATGCAGGATTGTTCGTTCCCAAAAACTCTCAATGGTTTTCTAGTTTTAAAAGGATATTATCTCAAGTTTGTTAAGAATTATGGAAAAATTATAGCGCCTCTTACTGCTCTCCTAAAAAAGAATGTTTTCACTTGGAATCTAGCAGATGATCAATCATTTCAAAAATTGAAAGAAGCCATGTGCATAACTCCTATCTTGTCCCTTCCTGACTTCAAAAATACTTTTTTCCTTGAATTTGATGCCTCCGGGAAAGGAATTGGTGCAATACTCATGCAAGAGGGTAAACCCTTGACCTTCACTAGTAAAGAACTCTTAGAGCAACATATTGGCCAATCAATCTATGAAAAGGAAATGTTGTTTATTCTGCATGTTTTATATCTTTGGCTTCCTTATCTCTTGGGCAAATGCTTCCAAATTAAAACTGACCATCAAAGCATCAAGTATTTCCTAGAGCATAGGATTTCATCCCAGGAGAAACAAAAATTAGTGACCAAGTTATTTGGCTATGATTATGAGATCATTTATAAGAAGGGAAAATAAAACATAGTGGTTGATGCTCTGTCCAAAAAGTATGAAGAAGAAGGATCCATTTTTTCCCTCTCCTTCATTGTACCAGATTGGCTCCAAGAAGTTTGCCAGGAATGGCTGCAAGACCCAAAAACTTCTTGACTGATGCAAGAATTGCAAGAAAATTCTCCAGGTTCTACAGCGTACTCTTGGAACAATGAATAGATTTTCTACAAAGGTTGTCTATATTTAAGCCATCAATCACAACTTAAATCCACAGTTCTTTGTGAGCTTCATGCTTCACCCACAACAGGGCATTTCGGGTTTACTAAAACCTATGAACGAGTTGAACGTTTTTTTTTTGTTTTTTTGATGGGATGCTATGAAAAAACGTGTTTGGCATCTTTGTGGTTGAATGTGATGTTTGTCAATGCAACAAGGGGGGAACTTTCAAAGCTCCGGGCACACTACAACCGCTTCCAATTCCACCAGATATTTGGACATTTCTATGGATTTCTTTGTGGGATTACCTAAATGTGGTAATTATTTAGACATCATGGTGGTAGTTGATCGCCTTTCCAAATATGCTCATTTTTGTTCTCTTCAACACCCATTCACAACATCCACAATGGATTATATTTTCATGGATCATACTTTCAAGATTCATGTCATGCCTCATTCTATTGTATCTGATAGAGATCCCACTTTTACCAGCAATTTTTAGCAAGAACTATTCAAGTTCCAAGGCACACAATTACATGTCAGTACTGCTTATCACCCAAAAATTGATGGCCAAACTAAAGTTGTCAACAAGTGTTTGGAAACATATTTGAGGTGTTTTGCATCTGACCGACAACATCAGTGGGCTCAATGGTTACCTCTAACTGAATGTTGGCATAACAAATATTACCTTATTGTTACCTGCATGACTCCTTTTGAAGAAATATACGAAGAAAATCCCCCATCAGTTCTTTCCTACATACTAGGGATCTCGAAGGTTTAGGAGATTGAAAAAACTCTTACAGTCTGTGCCACCATTATTCGTTCTCTCGACGACAATTTATTCATGGATCATAATCATATGAAACAAAAGCAAGATCAAGGACATTCAAAATGCTAATTTTCTACAGGAGACCATGTGTTTCTTCATCTACAACCTTACAAGAAGACTTCACTCAAATATGAACATTGTCATAAGCTTGCTCCCAAATTTTATGGTCCTTATACCATTTTCAAGCACGTGGGGCCAGTGGCATATCAATTAGCTCTTCCAAGTCATTCTAATATCCATCCTGTTTTTCATGTCTCATGCTTAAAGAATGTGATTGGAACTAAGTTCCAAACTCAAACCAATCTTCTAGAGTCAGATGTTAAAGGTTCCATATGGTTGCAGCCATAGGCAGTCTTGGACCAACGTGAACGTTGTCTCTATCAATGCACCATCAAGGAGGTGTTGGTGTAGTGGAAAGATACAACTCCAGAAGATGCCACCTTGGAGTCAACTACTATTCTCCAGGAATTTCCTCATCTCAAGCCTTGAGGACAAGGTAGTTCTTCAAGTGGGAGGGCATGTTAGGGACCTAAACCCCTAACTTCTCATGTAGGTATAATTATATATTTCCATGTAATAAAGGTTGATAATAGTTAATAAAGCCTATTTAATAAATATGAACAAGTCAATGTAAGAAGACCTAATAGAAGCTTTCGCTTCTAGAAAGATCCTCCTCTAGAATGTTATTTAGAATATAGAATTAATATAAATAAGAGTATAAGGTATGAGAGGGATTTGTCTTAAGAATTATTGTAATAGAGCTACGCTCTGCTAGAGGTTTCCCCCTCGAAGAAGCAAGTGAAAATTGCTTCCTATAAATAAAGGTATTATTTTGGTGTTGTGTTTCCATATACTATGTTGTTATGTTGTTGTATTTATGTTCTTTGTTGTTATTTTGCTGGTATTCACTGCAATATTGTTGTTTTATGCTATTATAATAGATTTGGTGCCTAACAGACAAGGGATAAAATTATTCCTTATAGCTACAACAAAACTCGTCACAATTATATTACCCAAAACTTTTTTCAGGTGTTTGTTTGGTTCCACCCATTAGCCCCAATTTTTGTAGTTATTCCCATTACATCAAAGAAAGAATAATCCCCCAATTCTTAAAATGAGGCATATAAGCATCAATTTTTTTTTAATGGATCCATCATATCCAATAAGAAGATCATGATATTCTATAAAAACAACCAATTCCCATCACAAGTAGTGACATGATTAACATTGGATTACACGCACATTTTAGGTTGGTGAGAATTTATGGTTGTACTTGCAAAAAGATCAACTCATGGGACCCAATAAGAAGCTTGAACCACTTTGATATGGACCTTATACTATCACCAAGAGTATATTGGGTGAGAATTATTTTGAATTAAATATTCAACACTTAGTACTCAACTTACACCTTGTGCTTCATGTGGAGTTGCTTTGACCATACTCTGTACTTTTGTTGGATGACTTAGAGGTGGAAGAAAACTTGTTCACTAAAGAGCATTGGTAAGGCTACAATTGATTGAATCATTCACCCCATGTTGAAGAGAACCCACCAATACAATATACAAATCTTTTGGGTTATCAAAGGATGGAAAATTCTTCATCAAGAAAAGTGATTCACAATGAATCAAATGCAGCTCGGAAGTTCCCCCATCTAGTGTTATCACATTAAAATTTCTCACTTGCACCATTTTGAGTAGCTCTACTTGAATATGTCACTTTGGTATGCATAACCCTCATCTTTTGCTCCATTACATGACCTCAAACTTCTAGGAATAAGTCGATTTAACCCTAGAAATTTATCAAAGTTGGTCATCACATATATATTGTCCCATTAGATGTATGCAAATAGTGTAGATAAAATCCCTGAAACTGTGTTATCCAAAAAATCATTTATTTGTATCTATTTTTTGGCCCAATCAATACACTTGAGTTGTCATAATGGCATGTTAATTATGTGTGGGCCTCGTCAAACCTTAATTTGTATTATTAAACATTGACCTGGTCATATTTAAGCATTATATGGAAGACTATGTCAAGAGGTTTATCCACCATACAACTATAAATAAATCTTTTGAAGTCACACATTCACATGAATCTATCTAAGTAATGTTGTGCTACTAGAATACCACTAGAATCTTGAGGGCCCTCTTCTCTTGATTCCAAATTCTAGTTTATTTCCTTCTTTGCTAATCAAGGTTGGATTTGGAGCACACCAAGGAAGAAAAGGATCCATTCCAAGGAGGGGATTTGGAGCCTGTTTTCCTTCATCAATATTCTTTACCATGTGTTTTTTTACTTTTTCATTCATTGAATCAATAAAATGTTCATGTTCTTTATTTCCTTTTTCATATTAAATAATGTTTCTTTTTCATAGTTGGATTTTTTTTATTTTCATGAATTAGGGTTTAATTTATATGAACATCGCTAGGATTTTTCATTCTAGTTTCATCTACCATACATATCCACAACCATCAAGTTAAAGGGGTTTTTCTCGCCCTTGTGAAAAAAACCCACCAACATTTAGTATAGGAACTTGACACAATGGAGACCATTACTAATCAAGATGGAATTTTTATTTTGCATAGTTGGATTTCATATTTTTCATGAGTTAGGGTTTAATTTTTATGAACATCACTATGGTTTGTAATTCTAGTTTCATTTTCCATTTTTATGCACAACCGTCGATTTAAAGGGGTTTTCTCAACCTTGTGACAAAAACCCACCAACATCTAGTATAGTAGCTTTATGCAATGGAGACCTTTTCTAATCAATAGGGAAAGGTTATCTAAATGGTCTTCCACGACCATCTAAAAATTAATCCTAATACTAGTAGTTTTCGGGTCATGAACTTTCAACACATTTTTTGGGGCCTTCCCATGTGTGTTTTGAGGTTTGACACCGAATATGTTTGTGCAAAATTCTCTTTCCAATGAGCTCAAGAAGACCTAAACAAAAGAAATGACCTAAATTTTGTTGCCTCGACAAGGCTCCCATTTTTTTAAATAGTTCAACATCAACATTTATGTGAGCATACACACTCATCCCTAACTTCATGTTAAGATGTTACGGTTTAGATTCTCTTTTATCTTACAATTTTTTCCTCTTAGGGTTTTTTTGAATTATTATAAAATGCACTTTCAACATTTTGTGAATGAGAGAACTATTGCATCTTATCTCATACATAATCTAACACCATTATAACCACTATTGTAGCCACTTGTATTTGTATCGTATAATACTTTGGATGTGTTACATGTATTTTGTTTTGTCAATACATAATACATGAGACTGTAAAAGTGTCTATTGTTTTTTTTTCAATTAACACGTCTAGAGCATTACACAATAGAAATACAAGTGGCTAGAATAATGGTTAGAATGGTGTTGAATTCTACTATTTGTTTCTAGTTACATGATAGATAATATATGTGATATTGTGAAAGTTGTGGATGTTTATGGATCTATAGTGAGACATTCTAAAGAGATATCTTTGTGGATGATCTTTTTTTGGCTATGCCTAAAGCAACTAAGCATTGTATTTTTGTCTAAATATGAAATAAAAATACATTTTTTTTCTTGAAAAAAATAATAATAATGCTCTCGATGTGTTGTACCTTGTATTCTTAATCAAAGGCATGCACAAACCAATTTAAATCCTCATTACACCAAGGTTTTCATACAAGACCAGAATAACCTTTCTAATCACATATAAGATTGACATCTATGACAAATTTTAGGACTTAAAATTGGTTTGTTTAATAAATTCATTGTTGATAGTATGCTTTCACCTCCATGATAAATTGAATGTTGGATAAATAAATTGAGTTTGGATGCATTAACATGTTGAAAATAAAAAATATTTGTATGTGATTTTTTTCCAAGAAAAAATAGCAATTTTCTATTCCAATTTAGAATGAAAACCCCAATTACATAATTAATTTACATCTTATTTCTTACTCTTAAAAAAATAATCATGAATCCTATCCTTTTTTCCCTTCTTCTTTCTAACCTCATGTCATCCCCAGAAGGAAGGATCTCCAATGGCTACTTATAACTTAAAAGGAAAGAGATCGAAAATCAAAGAAGGGACCAATTCATTATTGACATCATGAAATCAAAGGTGTTTGTTTCATAGTCATTTCATTCCCTCATTCCCCAAGAGGGACAACATGTACAACTACCATCCTAGCATACTTAACATGTGAGACAAAACAAGAAATATCAATCTTCTCTAAATCTATTTTTCGCTAATTTTCATCCTTATTTTCATTTGGAAAGATGACCCAACTCTTTTATTTAGATTTAGCCCCCTTTTCCATGAAAAAAAAACTCATACACAAAGAGAAAAAGATCTTGTAGATGTTGCATACTAGAATGTTATATTCTCATAATCCAAAACCTAAATCCATCTATTTTTTTCAATTTGAGAATCATTTTGTGGTAATACCCCTTAATTAAGTGATCTCAACACAAAGTATATGTACACAATCATAATCCTACTATAACTCTCTCAAAATTTGATTTTATGTAATGGCTAACTAGTATTCCTAATATCTTTCATAACTAAAATATGCCAAAAAAAAAAAAAAAATTAAAGATAAACTGAAAATAACAAAATAAAACTTAGATCAAATTTTCAAAATCAAATAATTATAAAATATCCCAAAATTAAAGGGCATACTCGAAAACTTGTTCATAAACAATATTATACAAAGAATAAAATATATAAAAATAATTTTGGCAAGGGAGAAATATCTACAATTCTTCATCTAAGTCAAGTGAATTAAATTTCCCATAACAATACAAGCCTCTCACAAGAACATTATGGCTTACAAGGGGTTATTAGAATTCCAAATATTACCAAGCCCACTTTCAAGCTCTTAGTACTATATTTGAATTTCGAAAATGAAAATTCCAATTATCCTTGTCTCTATAACAGTGAACTACCAAAATTTGAAGTTCACGTGTTAAATTACCAAGCTCTCGACCTAAAAGCCGACTCAGATGAAACCGAGATCTTCACCATTACTATTTCAGATAGAAGGAGGAGTATCGTTAACAGAATTTCCTATCTGTATATTAACTAAAAATGCAGTTTTCTGGTAACTTGTTTTCATTATTTTGCCTAAGG
>JASDQU010688053.1:20404-37429 GCA_032191745.1 Picea mariana
CTCTAACTAGGCCTTGTTTTTTTTATTTTTTTGGGTCCCTCTTGTTTCTTGCTGAGAAGCCTTTTATTGCTTTCTTAGGGATCCCTGAGCAAAGCATATCAAGGTTTTATTCTTAGGATTTTATCTTTTACTAGCTTACTTTTACCTTCTAGGCCTTTAGCCCCTTCATCCCATGAGGTAAGGTGTAGTCCTAAAAATAGGTCAACTCAATGCCCAGACAAGGGGAAAGGGATAAGTGAGCACGAAGTAAGATGAAAAGGTGGTGCTATGATGGGAGTGGACGATGGATTTTCAGAAATCCCCTATTGGAAAACCAAAACCTACAGATACAGGCTTGTTAGGGCACCCTGTCAATCCCCCCAAACATGGTCAAGTGGGAAAATGTAAGATCCAAGCAGTTGTTAGAAATAAACGTAATTAGATGCATACATTTAAAGGTTTTAATGATCAAATGTGACACATACCATGATACCTGGACTAATTACCTCATGAAGCAAGAACCTCTTTTGATATAGGACCAAACTGATGGTGACGGATGTTATTGCTGCTAACAAGATAAAGACAATGGAAGAAGAAAAGGTTGGCCCTCTAGGGCCATGTTCAGGTAATTCCTACTCTCGGTAATCCATGTCTGAGACTTATGGGCCTCGAGACATGATCTCCTAGTTATTCCTGAAAAGTGGGGATAACATTTGGCTCCAACTCGGGGACATGTGCTCACCGTAGAGTGCATGAGAACCTCAACATATCTGACATAACCTATAGACCTTCTTAATCTTGAAAGAAGCATTAGTAACAAAATTTGGGGTGGTAATTCCACCCCAGCATACATGTAGATATATATATAGACTGAAAGAAAACAATCAATAGACATAGATGTGAAAGAAAACTGACATGCAATGAAAATGTTACAATACACAGATGAAAAAATGCTTACTTACTTGTACTTACCTGTGAAGTCAGGTTCCCCCACCTTGGTGGGGTTTGAGGAGGTGACCGTTGATAGGTAATGGGCACCTTCTTCCTTCCAAAGTGGACAAATAGTAAGACTCGTCAACCGATTCTCATCCAACTTTGAAAGGTTTGAGCCATGATTGAGTGCCTCCTTTGACATTGGTTGGCTCTCCTTTTTGGGTATCCCACATCCAAGCTACATCTCCTTCCTTGTACTTCTTGATTTTATATTTGGTTGCTCCTTGGACAACCCTGGTGTACTATGTAGAGGAAGGAGGGTGCACTTCCACTGTAAATACCTCTTCATGGGACGGATGAATTGGTACGTCATCTTCTGGTCTTTTTATCATCTTCACAGTCTTAATTTCCATGTCTTTAAATTCATCCAGGAGTTGTTGGTACTCCTCCCTTTTGGGCCATATGATCTGATCAAAATCCTTCTCTGTAGCGAAAGGCATATCTTCAGGAGAATATTCATGAAGGTTTTGTATGATCTTATCATGTGCCTTGTCACTTTTGACTGGGAGATTAACTTCTTGCACATGGGTCTCAGTCACTGGCCCGTCACTGGCTCATTTAGGATATGGCCAATTGTTCCATTTTTTAGAGGGAATTCTATAAAAGAGAGGTCCATCTCAAGGGTGCTACCCAACATTGATGAAAACTTCCTAGACAACAACATCCCCCACACATATGGGACGTCTAATTTCATGATGTCAATGTGGATTACTTTCTCAAGGTATTCTTTAAGGAAAATTTCCACATTCTTAACTACTCCATGTGTGGGGATGGATTTAGATTCAAAACCACATACATCTCTATAAGGGCATGTCACTTTCAACCCTAATTTTTGCATGACTTTGAAGGCATTATGTTGGCACCTTCCCCTATATCTAACATGCAGTTGTTGAGGCTCTTGTCTTTCATTATTAAAGTCCTGAAGAAGGGAGGGTTTTCCCCGTGTTGAACCCTCAAATGATCGTCTTGTAGCATGATAGGGGGGTCCATGGGTTCATCCGATCCTTGAAAGAAAGTGTCAAAGAGTTCCTTGATAGATGGGACCTTAATGGATTCTCTTAGGGGAATGTTTACATGCATCTTAGATAGTTCCCCTTCAAATTCAAAGTTCAGGCGAACCTTCCTAACCTCGGATGTCTTAGGAAGAAGTACTTCCAAAGGTGGGGGCTTTGTCTGGTCAGCAATAGGTTGGTTCAACTTCTTTCTTCTGTACACTTGAAATTCTTGTTTCTTTAGCTTATCTCATGATTCCTGGTCTAGGTTGTTTATTATCACCATTCTTGTTGACCTAGCTGCTTCTTTCACGGCTTCTTGATGCTCTGCGTCAGTGATATTTATTTGAGGACCTTCCATGAAGTGGTCCATGTTATTCACTTGTTGATGGCCATTAGTATTGTAAGGACACTCATGCTCCCAATGTGCTTCACTACATTCTAGGCACCAAGGGTTTTCATCCACAATTTTTGTAGGGGACAAGGTGTCTGGGACTTATTTATCATTCTTTGGCTTATAGAATTGATTCCCTTTTTGAAATTTCCCTTTGTATAGGACCCTGGGCTCTTGGCTTTCGGATGTTTCCAAGTTGACATTCCTACTCATCATTTGTTCCTAATTTTTTATGATACCATCCATAGAGGCTTGCAACTTGGCTATACTAGCACAAAGGTCTGAAGTGGGTTCAGTATTGTGGACTAATTTTTTCTTAGTGTCCATTTTTCCCCTTGGATTAGCGAAAGGATCGATCTTGGATGAGAGGAGGTTTCCTTCTATTTTAGTAGCAAGCTCTTGGGCTTCTTGAATGGATTGAGGGTTTTTATCTCTGAGAAGATACCCCAAGTGGCCATTGAAAGACCTGGTGTATATGTGGATGAGGTAATCATCTTTCGAATGATGGCTTGCATGGATTCTTTGCAGCAAGGTCTCAAACCTAGTATGGAACTCCCAAATAGATTCATTTTCATACTTTGCAAGGTTATTTAGTCGGGTGAGGAGCATGTTAGGGTCTTCTTTGATACTCCATCTTTTGAGAAAGACCTCTTCAATTTTTTCCATGGTTTTAATGCTACCATCGGGAAGGATCAAGTACCAATGCCTTGAAGCATCATAGAGGGTAGTGGAGAACAACTTCATGACTAAATCTTCAGCATCTTCACTAATGGGATGAAGCTGAAAAAATGCCCAAAAGATGCTCATGTGCTCTTCGGCACTGATTGCATCAGTACTAGTAAATGTGGGCAACCACTTCTCATACTTGGGTGGAATTTGCCTAGGGTAGCCTGGTATGGCTGACATGTCTAGTGGTTTGAAAAGAGTACATGACCATTGTCTTTGATTGTTAGTTGGGTTCGCGATAGTTGTGGTCCCTAAACTAGACATGGTTTTCATAGGAAGGCTCTTTCCGAAAATTGATTTTACAACAGGAGAGTTCTTGGGAGGATTCCTTCTGAAGATAAAGGAGGATTATTGAACCTATTTTTGGTTTTTGGAGTCACCAAATAGTTTACTTGAAACTACCAAAGAAAAGTGAAAACACCCTAGTGGAGTCACCAGGTAAGCTTGTAAGAAAAGAGTCTCTGAGGCAAGGCTTACCGAAAAGTTATCGTCTGAGGAAGGTTTAACTCACTGTTCCTCATCAATGATGCCAAAATGTTATTGAAAAATTTGTATCTAGAATAAAGGCTATAAGATAGAAGGCCAAACTGGCATAACAGGAACGAATCCCACCCAATGTCACCACAATGGGATAGTTCTTTCTCTTTAGGGAGGTTAGGCCCAAGGGAGACATCCCTGGTGACATGGGGTTTTGAAGAGGAAAAAGGATAATAAGACCAAGATAATATTTCCCCCTTCACAAGTCACCACCCAAACAGATAGTCCAACCAAAGGCCAATTTAAGAAGTAAAACCCCCAAAGAAGTGTACCTGCCTGGAACAAAGCAACAACAAACTAATATATGCAAGATATTTCAATGGGTTAGTACTTCACAAGACTATCTGATAAATATATATAAGCAATATGGCAATAAATATTGACGAAGTCAATGTTTATCAATATAGCAATGAAAATAATGTCACTTCAACAATAAACACTGGAACAATGTAACATTTAATATAACCAATCAACACTTTATTTCATTCAATGCCTAAATCACCATTCAATTGCTTATAAAATAAAATGTTGTTGTATTAAAGATGAAATAACCAATGATGACGTCAACAACTTAGGGTTAGTAGGTTAGGATTTAAAATTTAAAGAATTTAACGAGTTGTTTGATCAACTTCACTTCAATGTTAGATGACTTTCAAATCAATGCCTTAGGGTTTAATGGAGTCATAAGTGAAGGATGCAAGAGTTGAAGGAGGCAAGATTTCAAGGAATAGAGGGAAGAGTTTTGAGGTGTTGCAAAGGCAAGGCCTCAAAATCAAAACCCTAGGGAAGAGAGGATCACTCTAGTGTTGCTAAAGCAAGGCCTCGTGCTCTCTCCTCCTTCCCAAAAAAATGGCTAGCTTAAGAATAAAAATATAACCAAAACAAGAGGGTTTGATGAGGTGAGGTGTTGTTGCAGCAAAGCCTTTCAACAAACCCTAGAAAGAGTATGGACCTAGTGTAGTAGAGCTAGGCTAGGGACATCTCACTCTTCTTGGCTTTCAATTGGTGTGGCTAGCAAAGAGGAAGAAGAAATAAGAGTGTAGCTACGGCTAGGTTCTTTCTTCCTTCTTCAATGGCTGAAAGTTTCTCTATCAGGGGACATGAGACAATGACCTACTTGTGTGCTTGTCACCTAGGGTTTTGATTCAACAAAATTCATAAACACATGCAAGAAATTAGACTACAACCATTCATTCAAGAAGTTTTGTAGAAAAATACTTACAATTCATGAAGAAATAACCATGCAAACCCTAGTTGTAACACCTTCCTTCAAGAGAAACACCATAGAATGCCAAAAATGTCTTCCTTCAACAAGTGCGCCTCACTTAGTCATCCAAATACCCAAGATAGGGCGCAAATTTCAGACCTCCTTATGGAGTGAATGAGTGATGATTAAAAAATGAGAGTCAAAATCCCCCATTTATACAAAACCTTGACCTAATTTTACATTTTAGGTCAGGTTAAAAGGCCGACAAGGCCATAATATCAAATCATATTTTTTTACATTAAATTGTCAATCTAAACCCTAATCAAGAAAAAAAGTAAGATGTCACCCCTTTCTAGGGTGACGTTAGCCCCTATTAGGGCAAGTGCAACCTCCAGAAGCAAGACGTTAGCCCTTTTCGGGCTCCTCCATGCCAATACACTCATGATGATGTCACAAGCCTCTTGGTGACATCCTAGGCCATCTAGAGCCAATGTCCCACTGAAAATGGGTCAATCCCCCTAGGTCCAGCTGTGTCGGGGTGCCCTTTGTGGAACGTCCTCTTCTTCTCTGGTGCAAAGTCTTTAATCAACCTCTATCATGTCTCTACACCTTGATGGGGTCTCAACATCCATCTCGTGGGTTGTTCAGCCCCATGGAGGTCTGAACTGATCATCTCCCCATGTGTACCGGTCCAAATGGTACCTGTTCGTTGGGCATGGTCTTGCACATCAAAGGCTACGCCCTCCATGGGCTCATCAGTCATAGGGATCATAGCAATGTCAATCACATCTCATCATCAATATTATTAAACATATGCACAAAAACCCTAATACATCAATCAATAGCTCAAAGACGTTACACAAGCCTACAATACAAGTCTGAAGAAAGAGACAAGGTGTCCTATTGGGCTAGTATCCACGGGAAAAGGAAAGTTCCTGAAAAGACCTCATCCAAGCCATGTAAGTGGGTGATGTGGTCAGGGGATATCCAAGCATGTGGGTGCAGTGAAGGCCAAGGATGAAAAAGTGTTACCTGTGGGTGCCTTTGTAGAAGGTGAGTTGTACCTATCATGGATGCATTTTTTCCAAGCCNTCTTTTTTTTTATTCAAGGGCTAATCAGGGGACACTGCCTTGGCATGGTGACCAGAGCTGATAGTGTTACCCACAAGTACTTTCACAGAGATGAGAAGGTTGGCTCGTGATGAGACCCCCTTTCCCTTGGCCATGCAACCAAGATTCACTTGCCCGAGTGTGGTAACCAGTTGTTGGCAATGTCATACTGCTAGGTACCCATGGTCCTAATAGCCTGGCTCGTGATGAAAACCCCTATCCTCTGACTAAGCCTTGTTTTTTTTAATTTTTTTGGGTCCCTCTTGTTCTTGCTGAGAAACCTTTTATTGCTTTCTCAGGGATCCCTAGGCGAAGCATCTCGAGGTTTTCTTCTTAGGATTTTATCTTTTACCAACTTGCTTTTACCTTCTGGTCCTTTATCCCCTTCTTCCCATGAGGTAAGGTGCAGTCCTGAAAATAGGTCAACCCAATGCCCAGACAAAGGGAAAGGGATAAGTGATCGGGAAGTAAGATGAAAAGGTGGTGCTATGATGGGAGCAGATGATGGATTTTTAGAAATCCCCCAGTGGAAAACCAAAACCTATAGATACAAGCTTGCTAGGGCACCCTGTTAATCCCCCCAAACATGGTCAAGTGGGAAAATGTAAGATCCAAGCAGTTGTTATAAATAAAAGGAATAAGATGCATACATTTAAAGGTTTTAATGATCAAATGTGACACATACCATGATACCTGGACTAATTACCTCATGAAGCAAGAACCTTTTTTGATACAGGACCAAACCGATGGTGATGGATGTTGTTGCTGCTGACAAGATAAAGACGATGGAAGAAGAAAAGGTGGGCCCTCTAGGGCCATGCTCAGTTCAATCCTACTCTCGGTATGCCATGTCTGAGACTTGTGGGCCTCGAGACATGATCTCCTAGTTATCCCTGAAAAGTGGGGATAATAGGTAGTTAAGCACACATCTGTTGGCCACCCTTGTAAACCCCTGTTGGTACCCTTCGAGTGGTAGAACATTAGATAGCACCTGTATACAAACGTGTGCTTCCACATATCTCTGGTACATTGGGAGACACCCTAGCTATCCTGAAACCAGCCATAGATCAACGATTAGTCGCATGAATGCTATAGTGCCATCGAGAACAACACATAGAAAGATACTCTCTAGTACCTGGGTAGTCGGGTAGTATGGCTAAGGGTACGATCTAGCCTCCTTAGTTAGTGCCCTAAAATATTGGATCGAGTACTACTGTTGGACACTGCACATATATCAGAGAGATATAGCACAGGGAAAACCCTTGTCTATATCCACCCTGAAAACCCTAACCCTTGGGAAGGAAACGAAATGGAAAAGGAACATACAATATTTATTTTCGTGCAACCTTTCCTCCAACATTCAGGTTGCAAAAAATTACAAACAAAAAAGGAACAAAAAGATCTATTTCCCTGCAACCTTTCCTCCTGCATTCGGGTTTTGAAAATTACTATACATTTATTTCATTTTTATGTTAATAATTTGGGCATTTAGATACTATGGTATTATTCATATCTTCATAAAACCCTATTGAAGTAAAAAAAGAATAAAAAAATAAGGGAAAAAGAAAAGGAAAAGAGCAAAAACAAATGGGACCTACCACTACCTTTATTTTAGACATATGTCGTTGGATTCCCCTTTTCTCCTGGATCATTTTGACACATCATTTTTGACATTTTTTAACCCCCTGAACCCTTATTTTAGACCTATCTCATTGGATTCACCTTTTCTCCCTTATAGTTGTGATCCCTATCATTTTTAACCTTTTTTTTCTTACCTTCCCATACCCTTATTTGACACCTATCTCATTTTATTCCTCTTTTCACATTGAACACACTCATATACATCATGTTTACTCTTTTTTCTGTGGTACCACTTTCCCTCTTCCATTCCCCTCCACCCATGGCCAACACTCGCAACCAAGAATTCCTTCACTTGCGATATGAACCCAAATAGCACAAGGTATACATCCAAAGAATGACCTCCGAAATTGCTTCCAATAATTCCTGCTTGGACACCTTCAAGGCCAAAGTTACTCATGAATCGATAGAGGTTAAGGGTGAATTGTCCTCCCTCGCCTAGTGGTTGAAACAGTCCCTTTTCTCTCCCTCCCTTGAAAAACCTTCCCACTTTGAAGGTGAGAACTCTTCCCATAATATGAAACTTCATTCCAATTTCCTTTCTTGCGACCCTACCTTCCCCAAGTTGAAGTGAACAAATTTTACAGATCTGATCCCACTAGTTCAGTCACTCAAATGGAACATTATTTCTCCTTGCATGGAAATACTAATGATCTGGCCAAACTTCGTTATGGTATCCTCTATTTGGATCCATAACATTGGCAATGGTGGAAATGGCGTAGAAATACATGCCAAGGGTATGTTGCTTGGACTCTGTTTGTGGTTGAGTTATATGACCGCTTTGATACTGACATCCACTATCTTGGTCGATTTACCAAGTTGAAGAAATCTGGCACAATGGAAGACTTTATATCTTCCTTTGAACACTTGGCTTTCATAAAAGAGGGCATGTTTTATTCCTTCTTCCGAGAATGTTTTATTAGTGGCCTCAAAGAGGAAATTCAATCCCAGGTCCTCATGGCTCACGCTCACACATGGTTGGAAGCTACCCAATATGATAAGGAATCCCAACAAATTTTCTTTGCTCGGACCCACAAACCTTCCTTTGTTCCTCGCACCCGACCTATTAACCCTTCCCCTCCTCCCACTCCCCTCAAGATCCATAAATTAACTTGGGCTCAAATGGAGGAATGCCAACTCAAGGGCCTTTGTTATAATTGTGATGAAAAATATTTTCTAGGGCACAAGTGTAAGGAACAAAAGTTGTTTATGGCCATCTCTAAGGATGTTTCTGAAGAAGAGATCGAGACTCCCCCTATGGCAGAGTTACCTGAGTTAACTGATATTACTCCACCCTCTAACCAACCAGAAGTAGAACCGATCATTTCATTAAATTTTCTCACTGGATTCTCTGCTCCCAAACCATCAAGTTCATTGGCTCCATTAAGAATTGAATGGTCATCATCTTAATTGACAGTGGTAGCACTCATAATTTTATTCACCATCGTATTACCCAAGAAACCCATTTCTATATACATGCAGTCAACAACTTTCAAATCATGATTGCCAATGGTGGTTCCATGAAATGTGGGGGACATTGTGAAAATGTGTGTCTCCAAATTGGGAAGTACCACCTGAAATATCAAATGTTTTCTATTGACATGGGTGGTTTTGATATTGTGCTCAGTGTGGAATGGCTATGCACTCTTGGTCCCATCCTCATGTATTTTAAGGAATTAACCATGCAATTCCAATAGGAAGGACAACAATATAAATTCCAAGGAATCACAACAAGATCCCCTGATATCATCAGTTCCCATCGAATGGAAAAGATCCTCAAAAAAGCTTATTTTGACATTATTTCACAACTCCATTATATTCAAGAAATTGAGAGACCTATGGTGAATCATGACCTCCAATGTATCATCTCCAAACACCAAGTTGTTTTTTCCACTCCCTAGGGACTTCCTCCTTCCCGTGGTGTTCATGATCATTCCATTCCTCTCATCCCCAACAGTCTTCCTCCCAATGTTCACCCTTATCGTCATCCCTTTGCCCAAAATATTGAAATTCAGAAAAATATTCAAGAATTGCTAGCCTCGAGTGTTATCCTCCCTATATTACCATCCCCTATTCTTCCTCAGTGGTCATGGTACTCAAAAAAGAGGGTACTTGGCGTATGTGTCCCAAATTTTGCGCCCTCAATAAACTCACCATCAAAGAAAAATTTCCCATTCCTGTCATTGATGATCTTTTGGATGAATTAAGTGGTGTTCAATATTTTACTAAACTTAATCTACATTTTGGCTACCACTAGATATATATGCAAGAGGAATACATTCCTAACACTATTTTTCGCACTCATGAGGGTCACTATGAATTCTTGGTCATGCCCTTTGGCCTGTGTAATGCTCCCTCCACTTTCCAAAGTCTCATGAACCATGTTTTCCGTCCTTTTCTCTGTCATTTTGTCCTAGTTTTATTTGATGATATTCTCATCTATAGTAAAACCTAGGCATACCATCTTACCCATGTGGATCAATTTCTCAATCTAATCTCTCAGAACCAACTTTTTCTCAAGAAATCTAAATGTTCCTTTGGAGCTTCAAAAGTGGAGTACTTGGGTCATATTTTTAGCAAGGATGGTATAAGGGTGGATCCTAAGAAAATTGAAGCTATGAAGGATTGTTCGTGCCCAAAAAATCTCAATGGTTTTCTAGTTTTAAAATGATATTATCTCAAGTTTGTTAAGAATTATGGAAAAATTATAGCGCCTCTTACTGCTCTCCTAAAAAAGAATGATTTCACTTGGAATCTAGCAGATGATCAATCATTTCAAGAATTGAAAGAAGCCATGTGCATAACTCCTATATTGTCCCTTCCTGACTTCAAAAATACTTTTTTCCTTGAATGTGATGCCTCCGGGAAAGGCATTGGCGTAATACTCATGCAAGAGGGTAAACCCTTGGCCTTCACTAGTAAAGAACTCTTAGAGAAACATATTGGCCAATCAATCTATGAAAAGGAAATGTTGTTTATTCTGCATATTTTATATCTTTAGCTTCCTTATCTCTTGGGGAAACTCTTCCAAATTAAAACTGACCATTAGAGCATCAAGTATTTCCTAGAGCAGAGGATTTCATCCCAGGAGAAACAAAAATTAGTGACCAAGTTATTTGGCTATGATTATAAGATCATTTATAAGAAGGGAAAAGAAAACATAGTGGCTAATGCTCTGTCCAAAAAGTATGAAGAAGAAGGATCCATTTTTTCCCTCTCCTTCATTGTACCAGATTGGCTCCAAGAATTTCGCCAGGAATGGCTGCAAGACCCAAAAACTTCTCGACTAATCCAAGAATTGCAAGAAAATTCTCCAGGTTCTACAACGTACTCTTGGAACAATGAATAGATTTTTTACAAAGGTCGTCTATATTTAAGCCATCGGTCGCAAGTTAAATCCACAGTTCTTTGTGAGCTTCATGCTTCACCCACAACAGGGCATTTCATGTTTACCAAAACCTATGAACGAGTTAAACGTTTTTTTTTTTTGTTTGTTTGGGATGCTATGAAAAAACATGTTTGCAGCTTTGTGGTTGAATGTGATGTTTGTCAATGCAACAAGGGGGAAACTTTCAAAGCTCCAGGCACACTACAACCGCTTCCAATTCCACCAGATATTTGGAGGGACATTTCTATGGATTTCATTGTGGGATTACCTAAATGTGGTAATTATTCAGACATCATGGTGGTAGTTGATTTCCTTTCCAAATATGCTTATTTTTGTGCTCTTCAACACCCATTCATATCATCCACAGTGGATTATATTTTCATGGATCATACTTTCAAGATTCATGTCATGCCTCATTCTATTGTATCTGACAGAGATCCCACTTTTACCAACAACTTTTAGCAAGAACTATTCAAGTTCTAGGGCACACAATTACATGTCAGTACTGCTTATCACCCACAGATTGATGGCCAAACTGAAGTTTTCAACAAGTGTTTGGAAACATATTTGAGGTGTTTTGCATCTAACCAACAACATCAGTGGGCTCAGTGGTTACCCCTAACTGAATGTTGGCATAACAAATCTTACCTTATTGTTACCTGCATGACTCCTTTTGAAGCAATATACAGAGAGAATCCCCCATCAGTTCTTTCCTACATACTAGGGATCTCGAAGGTTTAGGAGGTTGAAAAAAATCTTACAGACTGTGCCACCATTATTCATTCTCTCAACAACAATTTATTCATGGATCATAATCATATGAAACAAAAACAAGATCAAGGACGTTCAGAATTCAAATTTTCTACAGGAGACCATGTGTTTCTTCATCTACAACCTTACAAGAAGACTTCACTCAAATATGAACATTGTCATAAGCTTGGTCCCAAATTTTATCGTCCTTATACCATTTTCAAGCACGTGGGACCAGTGGTATATCAATTAGCTCTTCCAAGTCATTCTAATATCCATCCTGTTTTTCATGTCTCATGCTTAAAGAAGGTGATTGGAACTAAGTTCCAAACTCAAACTAATCTTCCAGAGTCAGATGTTGAAGGTTCCATATGGTTGCAGCCATAGGCAGTCTTGGACCAGCGTGAACGTCATCTCTATCAGTGCACCATCAAGGAGGTGTCGGTGCAGTGGAAAGATACAACTCCAAAATATGCCACCTGGGAGTCGACCACTATTCTCTAGGAATTTCCTCATCTCAAGCCTTGAGGACAAGGTAGTTCTTCAAGTGGGAGGGCATGTTAGGGACCTAAACCCCTAACTTCTCATGTAGGTATAATTATATATTTCCATGTAATAAAGGTCGATAATAGTTAATAAATCCTATTTAATAAATATGAACAAGTCAATGTAAGAAGACCTAATAGAATCTTTCACTTCTAGAAAGATCCTCCTCTAGAATGTTATTTAGAATATAGAATTAATATAAATAAGAGTATAAGGTATGAGAGGGATTTGTCTTAAGAATTATTGTAATAGAGCTACGCTCTGCTAGAGGTTTCCCCCTCGAAGAAGCAAGTGAAAATTGCTTCCTATAAATAAAGGTATTATTTTGGTGTTGTGTTTCCATATACTATGTTGTTTTGTTGTTGTATTTATGTTCTTTGTTGTTATTTCGTTGGTATTCACTGCAATATTGTTGTTTTATGCTATTATAATAGATTTGGTGCCTAACATACAAGGGATAAAATCATTCCTTATGTTCAACATAGCTACAACAAAACTCGTCACAATTATATTACCCCAAAAAAAATTCAGGTGTTTGTTTGGTTCCACCCATTAGCCCCAATTTTTGTAGTTATTCCCATTACATCAAAGAAAGAATAATCCCCCAATTCTTAAAATGAGGCATATAAGCATCAATTTTTTTTTTAATGGATCCATCATATCCAATAAGAAGATCACGATATTCTATAAAAACAACCAATTCCCATTACAAGTAGTGACATTATTAACATTGGATTAGACACACATTTTAGGTTGGTGAAAATTTATGGTTGTACTTGCAGAAAGATCAACTCATGGGACCCAATAAGAAGCTTGAACCACTTTGATATGGACCTTATACTATCACCAAGAGTATATTGGGTGAGAATTATTTTGAATTAAATATTCAACACTTAGTACTCAACTTACACCTTGTGYYTCATGTGGAGTTGCTTTGACCATACTCTGTACTTTTGTTGGATGACTTAGAGGTGGAAGAAAACTTGTTCACTAAAGAGCATTGGTAAGGCTACAATTGATTGAATCATTCACACCATGTTGAAGAGAACCCACCAATACAATATACAAATCTTTTGGGTTATCAAAGGAGGGAAAATTCTTCATTAGGAAAAGTGATTCACAATGAATCAAATGCAGCTCGGAAGTTCCCCCATCTGGTGTTATCACATTAAATTTTCTCACTTGCACCATTTTGAGTAGCTCCACTTGAATATGTCACTTTGGCATGCATAACCCTCATCTTTTGCTCCATTACATGACCTCAAACTTTTGGGAATAAGTCGATTTAACCCTAGAAATTGATCAAATTTGGTCATCACATATATATTGTCCCATTAGATGTATGCAAATAGTGTAGATAAAATCCCTGAAACTGTGTTATCCAAAAAATCATTTATTTTTATCTATTTTTTGGCCCAATCAATGCACTTGAGTTGTCATAATGCCATGTTAATTATGTGTGGACCTCATCAAACCTTAATTTGTATTATTAAACACTGACCTGGTCATATTTAAGCATTATATGGAAGACTATGTCAAGAGGTTTATCCACCATACAACTATAAATAAATCTATTGAAGTCACAAATTCACATGAATCTATCTAATTAATGTTGTGCTACTAGAATAACACTAGAATCTTGAGGGCCCTCTTCTCTTGATTCCAAATTCTAGTTTATTTCCTTCTTTGTTAATCAAGGTTGGATTTGGAGCACACCAAGGAAGAAAAGGATCCATTCCAAGGAGGGGACTTGGAGCCTGTTTTCCTTCATCAATATTCTTTACCATGTGTTTTTTTTTACTTTTTCATTCATTGAATCAATAAAATGTTCATGTTCTTTATTTTCTTTTTCATAGTTGGATTTTTTTTTATTTTCATGAATTAGGGTTTAATTTATATGAACATCACTAGGATTTTTCATTCTAGTTTCATCTACCATACATATCCACAACCATCAAGTTAAAGGGGTTTTTCTCGCCCTTGTGAAAAAAACCCACCAACATTTAGTATAGGAACTTGACACAATGGAGACCATTACTAATCAAGATGGAATTTTTATTTTGCATAGTTGGATTTCATATTTTTCATGAGTTAGGGTTTAGTTTTTATGAACATCACTAGGGTTTGTAATTCTAGTTTCATTTTCCATTTTTATACACAACCGTCGATTTAAAGGGGTTTTCTCAACCTTTTGACAAAAACCCACCAACATCTAGTATAGTAGCTTTATGCAATGGAGACCTTTTCTAATCAATAGGGAAAGGTTATCTAAATGGTCTTCCACGACCATCTAAAAAATAATCCTAATACTAGTAGTTTTCGGGTCATGAACTTTCAACACATTTTTTGGGGCCTTCCCATGTGCATTTTGAGGTTTGACACCGAATATGTTTCCATCCACCTCAGTGCAGAATTCTCTTTCCAATGAGCTCAAGAAGACCTAAACAAAAGAAATGACCTAAATTTTGTTGCCTCGACAAGGCTCCCATTTTTTTAAATAGTTCAACATCAACATCTATGTGAGCATACACACTCATCCCTAACTTCATGTTAAGATGTTACGGTTTAGATTCTCTTTTATCTTACAATTTTTTCCTCTTAGGGTTTTTTTGAATTATTATAAAATGCACTTTCAACATTTTGTGAATGAGGGAGCTATTGCATCTTATCATACATAATCTAACACCATTATAACCACTATTGTAGCCACTTTTATTTGTATCGTATAATACTTCAGATGTGTTACATGTATTTTGTTTTGTCAATACATAATACATGAGACTATAAAAGTGTCTATTGTTTTTTTTTCAATTAACACATCTAGAGCATTACACAATAGAAATACAAGTGGCTAGAATAATGGTTAGAATGGTGTTGAATTCTACTATTTGTTTCTAGTTACATGATAGATAATATATGTGATATTGTGAAAGTTGTGGATGTTTATGGATCTATAGTGAGGCATTCTAAAGAGATATCTTTGTGGATGATCCTTTTTTGGCTATTCCTAAAACAACTAAGCATTGTATTTTTGTCTAAATATGAAATAAAAATACATTTTTTTTCTTGGAAAAAATAATAATAATGCTCTCGATGTGTTGTACCTTGTATTCTTAATCAAAGGCATGCACAAACCAATTTAAATCCTCATTACACCAAGATTGTCATACAAGACCAAAATAACCTTTCTAATCACATATAAGATTGACATCTATGACAAATTTTAGGACTTAAAATTGGTTTGTTTAATAAATTCATTGTTGATAGTATGCTTTCACCTCCATGCTAAATTGAATGTTGGATAAATAAATTGAGTTTGGATACATTAACATGTTGAAAATAAAAAATATTTGTATGTGATTTTTTTCCAAGAAAAAATAGCAATTTTCTATTCCAATTTAGAATGAAAACCCCAATTACATAATTAATTTACATCTTATTTCTTACCCTTAAAAAAATAATCATGAATCCTACCCTTTTTTCCCTTCTTCTTTCTAACCTCATGTCATCCCCACAAGGAAGGATCTCCAATGGCTACTTATAACTTAGAAGGAAAGAAATCGGAAATCAAAGAAGGGACCAATTCATTATTGAAATCATGAAATCAAAGGTGTTTGTTTCATAGAGTCATTTCATTCCCTCATTCCCCAAGAGGGACAACATGTACAACTACCATCCTAGCATACTTAACATGTGAGACAAAACAAGAAATATTAATCTTCTCTAAATTTATTTTTAGCTAATTTTCATCATCCTTTTCCTCATTTTCATTTGGAAAGATGACCCAACTCTTTTATTTAGATTTAGCCCCCTTTTCCATGAAAAACAAACTCATACACAAGGAGGAAAAGATCTTGTAGATGTTACATACTAGAATGTTATATTCTCATAATCCAAAATCTAAATCCATCTGTTTTTTTCAATTTGAGAATCATTTTGTGGTGATGCCCCTTAATTAGGTGATCTCAAGACAAAGTATATGTACACAATCATAATCCTTCTATAACTGGCTCAAAATTTGATTTATGTAATGGCTATATAGTATTCCTAATATCTTTCATAACTAAAATATGCCAAAAAAAAATTGAAAGATAAACCAAAATAACAAAATAGAACTTAGATAAAATTTTCAAAATCAAATAATTATAAAATATCCCAAAATTAAAGGGCATACTAGAAAACTTGTTCATAAACAACATTATAAAAAAAATAAAATATATATAAATACTTTTGGCAAGGGAGAAATATCTACAATTCTTGATCCGAGTCAAGTGAATTAAATTTCCCATAGCAATACAAGCCTCTCAGAAGAACATTATGGCTTACAAGGGGTTATTAGAATTCCAAATATTACCAAGCCCACTTTCAAGCTCTTAATACTATATTTGAATTTCGAAAATGAAAATTCCAATTATCCTTGTCTCTATAACAGTGAACTACCAAAATTTTAAGTTCACGTGTTAAATTACCAAGCTCTCGACCTAAAAGCCGACTCAGATGAAACCGAGATCTTCACCATTACTATTTCAGATAGAAGGAGGAGTATCGTTAACAGAATTTCCTATCTGTATATTAACTAAAAATGCAGTTTTCTGGTAACTTGTTTTCATTATTTTGCCTAAGGGGGAGATCATCTGCTATAATAACAAATCACAAGTAACGAACATAACAGAACATGCAGAAGAAAAAACGTTGTATCACAAATGCATGTAACGGAAAAAGAAAAAACCACATGCCTAGACTGACAGGGATTATGTAATGAATA
>JASDQU010688054.1:8129-21861 GCA_032191745.1 Picea mariana
TCAGGAGACGGACGCTGAGCACAAGTCGCCACCCCCGCCATCACTTCTTGACCCGGAGCACCTGAACTTGATCTTCGAGGTCCGCAGCATGGTGGACGACCAAATCTTCAGGGTTGTTCGTGTTAGCCAACGCCTGGATATGCTGTACGCAGCCTATTCCAGTGCCACCCCACAACGACAATGCCCCACCTGCGCTCAGCTCTATACCATTCCTATCAGAAGCAGCAAGGAAACGGACGACTGTGAGGACACCGGTTAATAGGTTCTCCTGTTCAGCTTTGTCTAAAACTCTTTCTCTTTTTGATGTGTATTAGAGCTGTAGCTCTTCTAGTTCATAGCCATGTTAGCATTAGAATAGACATTTTCAAACTGCTGCTTCCTTCGGGCGGGGTGGCAAAACGAGAGTTTGAACTTGCATGTTATTTTGGACAGGCCAGTTTTCTCGGTTTCCTTCACAGGCGGGACAGCTGGCACCTCCATGTCATGGTGTAATTTTGAAGCATTAATATAACAGGATCTGTGTTTTTTACTTAAAAAAAAAAATGCAATCTTTATTTGATTCATAAAATCTTAAAACAAGACAACCAAACTACCTTAAAAACGTTATTGTGAATCTAAAATTATACT
Organism: Picea mariana; assembly: GCA_032191745.1. Classification (NCBI taxonomy): domain Eukaryota; kingdom Viridiplantae; phylum Streptophyta; class Pinopsida; order Pinales; family Pinaceae; genus Picea; species Picea mariana. The sequence goes on from JASDQU010688054.1 coordinate 8,757, forward strand.
AAAATAAAATTTAAATAATTAACTTAAAGATTGTAATTCCTATTTTTATTTATTCACTATCTCTTTATTTATATCTTATATATCAAATTAATTTAAAACATTAATTTAAAAACCACATCATCATTAGATTTATAACATCTAATTTCTATCACATTTATACATCACATCAACTTTGACTTCACTCATCAATAATCCAATTTGTAAATTAAATTTCACATCCCAACTTGACTTGATTCACTTATAATCTAGAATCAACATCTCAACTTGACTAACTTAACTTATCAATAATCCAATTTATAATCAATAATTTAGAAAAACTGAAGTTCAATAAATTTTCACATTTTTTTTATTAAAAATTATTATTTTTACTTTTATTTTTATAATTATTATTTTCAAAATTATATATTAGATATTTTCAATTTAAAAAAAAATAAATTATTTTTATTAATCAAATAGATAAAAATAATTAAATTACTAAAACTTTTATCTATTTCAAACTAATTTATGAATTAAAAAAAAAAAAAAATTACTATTAAATTTATATAAAAAAATTATAATTATTATTTTCAAAAATTTCAAAATTATATATTAGATATTTTCAATTTAAAAAAAAAAATATTTTATTTTTATCAATCAAATAGATAAAAATAATTAAATTAATAAAACTTTTATCTATTTCAAACCAATTTATGAATTAAAAAAAAAAAAACCTACTATTAGATTTATTAAAAAAAACTCGTCTACTTAAATAAGCTCTCCTATTAAAAAAAAACTCATCAACGTAAATAAGCTCTCCTGAGATTTAAAAGGATGATGTCATATCTAAGCGATGTGATATCTATGTTCATTATAAAATAATTATATCAAAATCCATAGTTATTTTTGTAGTTTTTAAATTGAGAGAAATAATTGCACCTCTCTTTATGCAACGATCGATAATTGTATTCAAACAAAAAAAATATAAGTGTAATTGTGTTTTTTTTTAATATATTATTTTTGGAAATATTTTTTTTTTAAATTTTAATATTTTATATTTTATATGTTGAGATATATTCTGGTTTTTTTTAGGGTACAAGCTAAGTTAATAATAATGTTTGAAACTATTATAATAATATAATGGTTAAGACACACATAATAAATTTACATTATTACGTGATTCATATTTTTAGTTTCAATCTAGTTTCTTTGCTTTATGAGGACTTTTTAATACAACTAGTAATTATTAAATTATTGAAATAGAAATGATGTATTATGAATGACACTTATAAAAAATAGGAGATAAGGAATAACTTGAATATTAAATATTCTACATAATTAGTCTTAAAAATCAAATTCCATAAAAAAAAAAAACATAATAATAAAAACTAATTTTTTTAATAATTATCGAAGTTTATAATAAAATAAATTAACATAGATCTTTAAAATTAAGATACATTTATTTATACATTTTAAAAATATTGTAATCTATTCAAATTAATTATAATTGAAATTGAATTTTTAAAATTAAAAATGATTTTTTTATTAAATTAAAAATATTAATTAAAAAAAAACAAATATCATATAAATATTCAAACAAATTAATAATGAAATATTTTAAATAAATATTTATTTGTATATATATTTAAAAAAAACTTGTGAGTGTGAGCAGTGATCTAAAATTTAAAGATAAGACATAGATAGTAATCTAAAATTCAAACATAAGATATAGATATTCGAACAAATTGATAATGAAATATCTTAAATCATTGTTTATTTCTATACATATTTCTAAGTAACTTGTGAGTATGAGTAGTAATTTAAAATTAAAAAATAAAATTAAAAGAAATAGATATTCGAACAAATTGATAATGAAATATCTTAAATCATTGTTTATTTCTATACATATTTCTAAGTAACTTGTGAGTATGAGTAGTAATTTAAAATTAAAAAATAAAATTAAAAGTTATTCTAAGTAACTTGTGAGTATGAGTAGTAATTTAAAATTAAAAAATAAAATTAAAAGTTATTAAAAAACTATTTAAATATTCAAACAAATTATTATTTAAATATTTTATGTAGATGCTTTAATTTAAAACATGTTTCAAACATATTTTATATAGATGTTTTAAAACATATGAAAACATATTTCAATAAAGTATGAATACGAATTCAAGGATAAGGATAAAGTGAAAAGTCACAAAAACTCATTTAGCTATTCAAAATGGTGATCTACATATCTTATTATATAAATGCTTATTTTGAAATATTTATTCAAAAAATATTTTCAAGTAGTAATCTTAAATTCAAAAATAAGGATAAAAGTATAGTTTTTGGGATTGTGATTTCTTTTCAATTAAAGAATATTACTTTTTTTTTTTCACGAGAAAAAAATGCTCTTTATATTCAAAAGGATATAAAAGTTTACATGACGGCGTACTAATACACCAGCTGATCATGCCCATTCCACATTTACATGGATTCGAATCATCTATGTTCCTACAAATACGGTAATTTGTCAAAGATTGTATATTGCAGATGAGGATCAAATCAAAGATTTATCTTATGTGAAGTGCCTTCATGACCATCCTCCCAATATGAAAAGTAAATTTGACTCGGGGGGAGGTGCAAATCTTTTTTCGAGAGTGAGTCAGCCACTTTGTTTTCTTCACGGTAAATATGCTGGTAGGTAAGATTCCTGAAGAGTAGAGTAGCATATTTGGTCCTTGCCTTCCAGCAATTAAGGGCTGCCACTTGGAGATCTGCCTTTCCATTCAGCCAATCAATGGTGATCTTGGAATCGCCTAGGAGGAGCAAAACATCTGTGTGGCGACTAGCCAAAATGAGCGAGGTCCAAGCTCCAATGAGCTCCGCCTTTGTGTTGGTACCCTGACAGCAATTCAATGTCCAATGAATACTCGAATGAGAATTTATCTTTATTTGCCCCCCTGCTCCACACTGCGTGCCTCCCAATTGTGATGCCCCGTCAAACCAGGCCACCGCCCTGTCCACAGGGATATGAAGAGGCCGCCTAACAGTTGGCTTAGTTTGAGGAGTCCTAACCGAATGGTTTGCAACCGGAAAAATGAGAGAGCTGAAGTGAAAGATGGATGGCTTCTTGGCATTGAAGAGTGCATCATTTCTGGCCTGCCAGACGAACCAGCATATGTGAACTGGAAGCATTGAATGAGTGGTTGTATTGCTGATCCAGTGTTGGAAGCATGACAATATTGAGTTGCCAATCCACTGATTTGGAGTCTTTAAAGTTGTTGTTGTAGCTATCCAAAGCGCGCGGGTAAAGGAGCAGTGCACAAAAACATGTAGCGCGGTTTCAATGTCTTGGGTACAAAGCGAGCAACGGCTTGGGCCCTCCCAGCCTCTCGTCTGCAAATTGTCCCAGAAGAGTAATTTTTTTTCTAACATGAGCCAAGAGAACAATTTGTATTTTAAGGGGCAAGAGGCCTTCCAAATCCTCTGTCTCCAGGTTGTTGTTGGTGAGTTCCAGAATAAGGCGGCCAGAGCATTGTAAACATTTTTAGCTGAAATTATGCCTGTTCTATCGCCCCCCGTCCAGATAAGAGTGTCTGCCTTTGTCTTCAGATAGATGCCAGATGCTTTGAGGTGTTGGACGAATTTATCCCATTCAGCCGAGAGTTCCCGATTCAAAAGAAGATCAGCTCCAGTTAGCCAAGTGCCGCCGAGGGTGCCTGTAACAGATGTATTATAGAAATGGTGTAAATAAATTAAATTTTTGTTGTGCAATTGTGTTTGAAGAGCGGTAGAGAGTAAGGCATTTCTGTCAAGGTCGAGAATGCAGTCTCGGCCGACTTCTATCAAACGGTCGTCCCCAGGATCCCACGTGAGCCATTTTAGAATGATCGGAAGGGTTGCAGATAGTTTTTTCCACAACTGGGAACCGGTTGCAGGATGTGCCTCCGCAAATCTTATCCAGAAATGGACTGGAAGATGGTGTAAATATTTGGCTCTGATAACTGTGCTCCAAATTCCTGGTTTGGTTAATAACCTCCAGAAAGTGTTAGTCATAAGAGCTTTTTGAAAAAAAGGCAGATATTTGAGGCCCCAGCCTCCCATCGACTTAGGCTTAGAGAGGACCTCCCACTTGCAAAGATGATAGCTTTTGGTCTTCTTGCAGCCAGACCAAAGAAAGGTGAAGATGAGCTGTCTGAGCGACTTCAAAATGGAGGCTGGGATATATGCTATGGCCATCCAGTACACTGGAAGGCTTTCTAGTATCGCTTTGATCAAGATGAGTCTTCCACCCATAGATAGAAATCTGTTCTTCCAGTTAAGAATTTTGTCTTTGAAGTTGTCAACAAGCCAAGTCCAATCCTTTGAAGTGTATCTGGCAGTTTTTATGTAAAAGCCTAAATAATGAAAGCCCTCCTCCAGGTCTTTGCAATCTATGCCAAATAGATCGAATAATTCGAGTTTTAATGAGTCCGATACCTTTGAAAGCAAGAAGCTGGATTTGGAGGCGTTGATTTGTAGACCTGAAACAACACAAAAAGAAGAGAGGATCGAGTGGATAATAGTCCATTCGGACAAATTAGCATATGTCAAGATTAGAACATCATCAGCAAATAGTATATGGAGAATGTGTGTCAGCCCTGCCACTTTGACGCCTTTCAATAGGCCCTCTGCTTGTTTGATCTTTAATAAGATGCTGAGGCCTTCCAGTGACAATATGAAAAGAAGCGGGGATAAGGAGCAGCCCTATCTGAGTCCTCTCTCGCAACTGAAGGTCTTAGTAGCTTCTCCATTAATTAAAATGGCCAAGGATGCCGAGGAAATGCAGCCCATTATCCAGTTTGTAAATGAAGAGCCAAAACCGCATTGAATTAAGATGAGATGAAGAAAGTTCCAATTTAAGCAGTCAAATGCCTTTTTTAGGTCCAGCTTCAAGAGGATGGCTTGTTGTTTCTTTGTCTTTATGGTATGGATACATTCTTGTGCCACGCCCACTGCATCCAGGATCTGTCTTCCTTTGAGGAAACCAAGTTGTTCTTCGGAGAGCGCCCGCGAGAGAAAGGGTCGGATTCTGACAGCAATGATTTTGGAGATGATTTTGTAACAGAGATTACAGAGAGATATGGGGCGGAAGTCTGAGAAATATCGGGGCAGGTTAGTTTTTGGAATCAGAACCACAAAAGTTTTGTTCAGATGAGGACTCACCATCCCTCTTGTTCTCGAATATTCAATGACATCAAGAATGTCTTGGCCCATTAGATCAAAGAAATGTAAGAATAGTTCGACCGACCAACCGTCGGGTCCTGGACTTTTCTCTTGTTTAAAGCTTTTTAAGGTCTCAAGAAGTTCTTCTTTTGAGCAAGTAGAGTGTAACAAAGAAGCTTCTTCAGGAGTGATAAAAGTAGGGAATAATCTAGCTACTGATGTCTGCTCTGCAAGAGATGGAGATGGGGGGGCTTTGTAAAATGATTTAAAGTGTGAGTGGGCCGTCGATTTGATCTCTGATTGTGAAAGGAGGATATTGCCTGTATCATATTCAATTTCCCATATTTGCTTTCTTGATCTTCGGGCACTAGCAGCTTTATGAAAGAATGTTGTATTTTTGTCTCCACCCTCCAGCCACAACATCCTACTCTTTAAACGCCATCGTTCCTCCTCCTCACGAAGCAAAATTTTATGTGCCTCTTCAAGTGCCCGAATCCGATGATCTAAATCCACGCAACTTGGCAACTGTAGCTTTTGTTTTAACAGAATATTCAGCTCAGATTCAATGCTGATGAGCTTGTCTTGTTCTTTGACTTTTTTATCCCTTAGCCACTGAATTGAGAGGGTTTTTAATTTACAGAGCTTTCTGGTCAGATTCCCTTGTGCGTCTCCAGGGGATACAAGAGAACGATCAGACCAAACCGAATTGACTAAAGTAGTGAAATATGGATCCTTCAACCAATGGGAATTAAATTTAAAAGGGTAGCCCTTTGCACCGCGACCCTCTCCAATTTGTAGACAAATCGGTGTATGGTCAGATATAAATTGATTCTGAACCCATGCTCGGCTACGATCAGTCGGAAGGAGCAGGTTCTCTGCAACCAAAAAATGGTCTAAGCGCTTAGAAATATGAGTTGTCCCTTGCCTTCCATTCCTCCAGGTCGGCAAAAGTTCCGGGGGTTTTAAATCGATCAGAGCATTTTTATAAAATAATTGTTGAAAAAAACTGGAAAGTGGGTCAGGCATGGCCGAATCGCCCCAGATTTCATTATTGTTGGTAGTTAGATTAAGATCACCAACGAGTATAAGATTCTCAGCCGCTAACAATCCCAAATCATCTAGTCGTTGCCAGAAATCCTTGCGTCCAGTGCAAGGTCCATAAAGATTAAGGAGGTTGATAGGTCTATGTAGTTCCAGGTTGATCCCTGTGAGAAATATACCTCCTGGGTTGAGCATTGGGGTGAGAGTGAAATATGTCGGATCCCAAGTGGCCAGAAGGCCTCCCGATGTTCCAACTAAGCTTGCTGCACAGGAGTGCCAACTCGGGTGAAGTAAAAACATGAAATCCCTAGCTATTGAAGCTTCGACAAGGGTTTCTTGTAGGAAAATGAGAGAAGGTTGCGTCTGTTCAATGATTCTTTTCAAGGAGGCTTGTTTCAGAGGTCCTCCGACCCCTCTGATGTTGATGGAAAGCAATATCATGTCTTACCTATTGCCAGTGCTTTAAGGCCTCTAAGCGCCCCTTGTGACTGTACTGGATTTGAAGATGTCGTTGTAGACGAGTCAGACAAAATCTTCTTTCTAGCACTTCGTGTTTTCAGAGGAGAAAACTCCTGGCCTACTCCTCTAGACCAGGTCGGGTCTTGAATGGAAGAAGATAATAATGTAGAAGATGATGGACGATCAGCAGATCGCTTGGACTCTAACACAGGAATTATGCCAAGATAGGTTTGGAGCGGGATAGATGCAAAGGGAAGGGAGGGTTCAGATGTTAAATCTCGAATACTTGTTTCCAGTTGAGTATCCGATAGGGGAGGTTCCGAGTACCCAGTAAGAGAGTTAAGTTCGAGTGGGTCTACATCTATGGGATGGTCCGTCTCATTTAGAAAATGGGAAGTCTGTGGGGAAGGAGAAACGAGAGGGACCTGTGAAGTAGAAGTTGTAGGATATGTATGGGAGGAGACCGGGATGGGAGGAACAAGTGGAGGGGCTAAAAAAGGAGTCGAGGGGGATGGAGGCAAAATGAGATCAACATTTTCAGAAATAAAGAGCCTGTCCGAGGCCGAAAAAGTGTTGAAGAGAGATGGGCAGAGAGTCTGTATTTTACTCACTAAATCCATCTTCGAAGCCAGATTGTCACTTTGAATGGGAGGCACCTCTGATGGCTTATTAGGAGAGGAGAGGTAGCCATTAAAATTCTCCTCTTCGGCAGGGTCCAAAAGCTCTTCTGTAGGGGGGAATTTGGAGCAGTCTCTACGCAAGTGTCCTGTTCTTCGGCAGTATGAGCAGCGGAAAGGAATGCCAAGGAAGTCCAGTTTCTGTGCAATTAGACGTCCACGCCATTCAATCTCCAGCACTTCAGGAAGTCCAGCCTGTAAGTCCACTTCCACATAGATCTTTGCTAGTCTTCTATCTTCTGTCTCAAGGAGATTTGAGTCAATTTTGAGAAATCGTCCTAAGGCTGCTCCAATCCTTTCGAGAGCTTGCAGGTTCCATAGGTGCAGGGGGAGACCTGGAAGGAGAACCCAGAGATGTCGAAGACCAAAGAATTCAGTGGCCGGGTTGAAGCCAAGTCTCCAACGTTTCGGCATGAGACTTCCTTCGTCGATAGGCCAAAAACCTTCCAGGATTGAAGCAGAGTCAGCTGGATTCTTAAAAATAAAGCCTAGCCAGCCATGTGGTAACAAATGGAATTTTGGAAGATATCCGAGGATGGGTTTCCAAGTGCTCTCCATCCAGTGCTCTAACTTCTGCTTGCAGTTTTGCTTATAGGTTAATCGACCAACCAAAGCACACAAAGCTAAGTTACAAGCTTCAGGTAGCCCAATATCCATTCCAAGCACTAGTTTGGGATGTGTTCGCTTGGGTTTCCCCACCTTTTGGGTTCTTTTCAGAGTTCCAAGCTTCTTATAAGTAGCCGAGTGTGGTAAAGTCTGTGAATCTGTGTGAGGAAAAGTCTTCTGGTGGCCAGTGTGATTCTTATAAAGTCCTGTCAGAGTTGAACCTGTAAGAGTCTTTTCCACAAATGGTTGTGAATGAGTGAAGTTGGAGGAAGGTGCCAACTGATGGGTAGGTGGAGCAGAAAAAAGTGAGCGAATGGGGTTAGATATAGGAGGTGGAGGAGCAGCTTTTGAGTTAGTGGACTGATAATGTTTGGAACACAATTCATCTATCGAGGCCAGGACCTCTGGGTGGTCCCAAGGGTCCCCCATCTTCTCAGCAGATGAAGTCTAATCCCTAAGGCTAAGACAAGGTCCAACAAGAAAACAAAGGAAAGGGATCGAAAACTCTGGGGTCGAGAGCTTAGTCGGCAAAGAATCTGACCGGTTCAGCGAGAAAGTAGTATGTTACAGGAGTCCCATTTTCCTGAACAAAAGTCAGAAACTGGTCGGGAGTAGGACAAAATGATGTTGAAAAGTCAGAGATTAAAATAATATAGACCGACCAAATCTGTCGACCACCCAGCGAGAAAAAAGACAAACAGCAAGGAAATCAGGAAATAACCGAGCTGGGTCTGATGAAACCTACCGAGAGGCGCCAGGAAAAAATACCGAGAAAAATGTAGCTAAAGAGCACATCTACAAGGAGTTTACCAAAGTAGGAGAGAATCGGAAGGTCGTCTGGACGGGATACTGGCCAGGTAGAGAGTTAGGATCCGAACCAGGTTCAAAAATGCCGAGGGCGCCAAGATCGCCCGCCATCGCCTGGATCTCCCTCCTCATAGTCACCAGCTTCAATCAAGTATTAAAAACATAAAAAAATAATTTTTCATAGTAATTTTAAAATTCAAAAATAAAGATAAAAAACTAAAGTATATTGTTGAGGATTATAATTTTTTTTAAACAAAAAATATTGTCCATTTAAAAAATATTAAAAGAATAAAAATTAGAAAAACCTATATAGGTTGAAAATCACGGTTTACTTATTTTATAATTTTAAATTAAATTTATTACATCATTTTATAAATATAAATATGTTTATAAATATGTATATGCTTTTAAAGTTTAAGAAAATATTAAAATATAACAAAAATTGAATTAAAAAAATGTATTTCCTATTAATTTAAATTATTACACGATACAATCAAAATTATATATATATATAACTTTAAGTACTTAGTTAATTTTAAAAATTTATTTCAACAAATTGAAAAAAAAAGTGTTTCAAAAAGTTCGATAAGCTTGGTAATTTAGAAACATCTTTTTTCAAACTGTTTGAATATAGAAATAAAATTTTAACATTAATTAAGTATTTTTTTATCTTTTATAAGATTCCATAAATCAAAATTCATTTTATCACATCTTAGTATCTTAACTATTTTACAACTTGGAAATTTAAAAACACTTTTTTTCAAACTATTTGAATATAGAAATAAAAATTTGAAGTTAACTAAGTATTTTTTTATCCTTCATAAGGTTCTATAAACAAAAATTGATTACATCACCATGGTAGTATCTTAATTATTTTACATTTGGTTATAAAACTTCATAAGTTTAAATATTATTATTTTACAATTTTGATTTGGTATTTGGATTGACAGTAACTTTAAAATTAGATTATTATTATATTAATTTGTTTATCCACCAAAAAATATGAAATCAAAACATATTATTTTTAAATTCCATTATCATTGACATCTTCATTATCATCTTTAAAATAAAATCATAGCTTAAAGAGCATACATTTAATTATAGAATTTAACCTAGAATATATATCAAGTTCCCGAGTCTAGAGGATTTACACTCTCTTGTACAATCTTTTCATCAATATGACAATCGTCATCAAAATAGTGAACAAAATTCAAATGAGATCTTTTTTATTACAGTATTTTTATAATTCTAATTATCAACATTAATATGAAAACTTCCCTCAAATTATTTTGACATTTCTATTTATCCACATAAAAATATGCTAGTTTAATTTATAAATATAATACATATCTTATACTTAAAACTATAAAATACACTCACTTTTATTAATAAAACAAATATAATAAAAATTAAACCTAAAATTAACAATATTGTAACAACCCCACTTGTGAAAATATTAGAAGTTGTCACTCTAACAAAAATCATACAAGTTAAGGTTTGAATTAGCTATGTATCTTGCTTAATGTAAGTTTAGTGTTAAAATTAAAATATCAATTAATTAATTTTACAAGTGGTGTTTATTTGTTGGGTTATGGCCCAGTTATGGGATTGGGCATTGTTATTTAAAGAGAAGTTGCATAGAGCCCCTTGTGTGTAAGTGAAGATGTTTGGTTTTTAAAAGTTGGTTTAGTTTGATTATTAAAAAAAATTAATTTATATTTAAAAAGATAAATTAGTTTAAATGGATATTAATAAAATAAAAAATTATAGATATATATTATAGATATGATATTTTTTATGATAATATTTATTGTTCTTTTAAAATAATAAATTTTATTTTATAAATAAATCAAATTAAATATTTTTTTATATATAACATTTTATTTAATATAATGTATGTAAATTTCAAATATTTGTCTCAAATAATGGTGAATAATTAATTAAAATCTTTAGGGATTAAATAAAATGGATAAATTAGATGTTTTTTAATATGTTATTTTTTATTTAATGATAATTATCATCCATGGAAACCAATTTTAGTTTTTTTGGCCTTAAGAAAATTGATAAGGAATTAATTTTTTTTTTTTAACATTTAGTTTTTATGATTGAAAAGATTGGAGAGAAACTTTCCTAAATATCTTTGGCTTTCATAAGTTAACAAGTTACCATGATCAATAGTGTTATAAATATTTTAAAATTGAGACATAATGTGTGCAAGAAGGAATTCTAAGATAAAATATTTTCCATCCTCCACTTTCTTACTATCACAATAATTACCTATTCTTTCTTCATAGGGTGTTTTATGTTTTACCAAACACCCAGTGTCACTATGAAGGTAGTGAGAGCTTGTATTTTTTTATTTTAGCAATGTTAATTTTCTTCTATAAGATAACTACAACAAAAATATACTTTTGATATTCTAAGTTGGGGTTAATGATATCTTTATAATACTTTAACTTTCTCTTACTCTCTATTTCTTGAGTGCACCACTTTTTGTCTTTAATTTTAGTTGTGATGGTGCGTTTATTGGTGTCAATAATTTGTGAAGTTGTCACCCCCTCTATTTTCCAATGGTTTAACCAAGAATCAACATCTTTACACCACCCTCTCTTAAGTCTTATGTGACTTTTACTAGAATTTGAAGCAATAATATAAAGCCTTGTTGATCCAAAATGGGTCCAAAATGTTTTCCTCGCTTTAAAGTTTGTGATTAAAATTTTGGCAAACTTTGAACTAAATTGTCCAAGACCCAAAAAAACCACAAGGAGATGAAACAAATCATCTTGATGGTTGGCCTTCCAAGTAGTGGTATGAAAAAAGGACGATGTTTGAACTAAAGGATAATGAAGAAGGGAGGAACAGAGATTGAGAGGAAATGAAGAAGAATGGTAGCAACATAAAATAAAGGACTAAGAAGAAGAAGCATGTTCAAAGATCAAAAGTTGTCTCTAAGCCAAAGCCATTTTCTCTTTTTCCAGTAAGTAAGAATGCATTAAATTCCTGATTGGAAATGTAGAGCTCACCTTTGTAATTTCTTGAGCAAAATAAAAATCCCCATCGAATGTTGGTTTTCCTACTTTTTTCTGGGATAAAAATATGTTTTGTCTTTCTGTGTTGGGTTCTATTTTCATATGATTTCTTCAATTTTTTGGATATAACTATGTGTACTCCATTTAATATAGATGTACAACATTATTGTACTCACCCACTTACACTCACAACTATTGTGGTTGATGGAATTATTGGATTTGGTAACTAAATGCACCTATACCACTGTTATTGTTCTTTGTTCATTGTGTGATTAATTATCACATTAAACTATTTATTTGTTGGGTCATGGTAGTGTGAACACAATAGTGAACTGAACTATTGAATTTTAGTTTATCATTTCCATGTAACAACCTTGTCATTATTTGGTTTGATTGTTGATTATGATACATTACCAATATGGTTTATGAGGCCTTTACCTTCAGTGAATTGCCAAAACACAATCAATTCCAATGTACGCTACAACCTCATATGTGATTGGGCATACTAGTTATTGGTTCCTTAATTCATTAGTGTGAAAATTCGTCGGGGAAATAATGCCACCTATTCTTTGACCAAATAAAATGGTTATAGCACCATGATTTAATTCTCATTCTAACAGTTCTATCACATGCATATTCACCTTCAATTGGTCATCTTGGGTGTTTTATGGTATTGACTATGAGTACCAATTTTAAACTCAATCTATGGGTCATTCTTATTGCACCCTTCATAGTTTTCAAAACGTTGATTTCAATGTTTGAAATATTGACACATGATATCCAATGTTGAGGGATTATATATATGTATGCACCAACCATCAAATATCTAGTTTTAGGGGTATTGTGAATCAGGTTGATGGCTTGTAAGGAAAAATGAGGAGGTATCGTGAAGTTTTAAGGATTTTGACAATTATGCTAATTGATTTGTCATTGTCTTAAGTAAAAGATATTTATAACCTGACATGTAAAATAGAGCTTACATATCATTGTGAAGAATTAAGCATGGCAACCTTCATACATATGAATAGAGGATTTATTGCACAAGTGTTGGGTATGCACATTTAAGTTTCAGGTATGATATTTATGCATTGACATAAATTTTTGGTTTATGCGGAGTATCTGAGTTAGTGAGGCATGTGGGCTATAAGTATCATGTTTACAAATCATATTGGTATTAAAGTGGTTGAATATGTGGCCTTGAAGCAATTATTAGCACTTTGGAGAGAGGTAGACCCATCATGGGTAAAACATTGAAAAGTGAAAGGTTGGAAGAGTTAAGAGGCTTCAATGTGTAGATCCAAGAGGAGAATTGACACT
>JASDQU010688054.1:22723-36438 GCA_032191745.1 Picea mariana
TGACTTTTTGTTAAGTCTGTTACTACACCCAGAAGTCGCTCAACAAACTTTGACATAGAAAGTTCTGTAATTTTAGGATGTTGATTCAACCACCCATACAGTTTCTCACCTTCGTGAGGATCCAAATTTATAATTTCCTTCTAAGTATATTCATGCATGGAGTAATATTTGGCGTCACTTCTGAATATTCTAGACCATTTTGTAAGCCATGATATGTGCGTCTCCTCTGAAGAAAGATAAATTATGGTGTGGCTTGCAGGATTTGATACACTTGCCAAATCTGTGTTGTTGGAAGAAGCTATATACTTCAACAAAGGAGCATTTCACAGGTGACTTGAAAGTCCCTTCCAATTTGCAGTAACAAAACAAAGAAGTTCAACATAAAAATCTTTAGGTAGGCCTTTCAACCAACCAAATGATCGAATACAGGGAGAATACCAATCATAAAATATTTGAATTTTTTTTGTCTGAGTTTCTGTTGACTAACATAATTTTTTTCCCTCAAAGTTGACGTCACATAAAACCACTCCCTTGTTTTTCAATTGGGCCTGAATGGAATCTCTAAGTTGTCTCACATGTGGATGACCAAGAACATTACAAGGAAGGCCCCTTAAAGCCTACGTTTTTTATGATAGAGGGAAATGGGAATAAGTATTTAAAATGAACGTTGGAGGATGGTAATATAATCTTCCGCAAATATTGGTTTAATTTGTTTTAATGGGAGATGTCATCGAACATTTCGCCTATTAATGCCAATATTTTTGAATATGTGTGGTGAGTTGTCACTAATAAAGGCATGATTAATGTGCATTGGGAAGGGCACGAAGGTGACGGAGATGGACGAGAGTGAAAAATGCTTTGAAAGTTTTGTGAACCTAGAAGCCCAGGAACCCACGAATCTGTGATAATAGGAGGTGAAGAATCGACTAAGTATGGAAAGGCAGGGTAGAATGCCTTAAAAAAACTAAAGTAAACAACAATTTTTTCGAGTTCAATATCCACACAAAAAAAAGTGCAGATCCCATAATATTGACCTCTGCCAATTCAATATCAGGCGACTAGAGTGCATATAGGATGCCTTTGAGAAAATTTGATGCTTTGATGAAGATTTGTTTGTATTGCAACATGTGACAGTAATTTTGTCCTGATAGTATTTAAAATGAACACTGGGGGACGATAATATAATCTCTCATAGATCTTAGTTTAATGCATTTTAATCGGAGATGTCCTTGGGCTTTTCGGTTATTAATGCCAATATTTTCAAACCTGTGTGGTGAATTGTCACCAATAAAAAACGTAAGTAATTTTCATTGGGAAGTGTGCGAAGGTGGTGGGGATGGACGAGAGTGATAAATGATTTCAAACTTTTATGAACTCGGGAGTCTGCGAATCTACGACAACAAGAGGTGAAGAATTGAAAAAGTGTAGAAAGGCAGGGTGGTCAGACAGATGCGGATAGACTCATTGTAGGTAGAGTGAAGCTTGCGAGTTCAAGGAGTCTGGGGTCAAATTGTAGATCACGGAATTTTTGGGTGAAAGATGTATATCACGGAACAGGGGGCATGAGAGTTCGATAGCGCCAATCCGGGAACTCATGACCATAAACATTAACTATGGGAAACAAATTCTCAGATATGGAATATACCTGGAGCTTGACAAACTCAGGTTCAAGCACACAAACAATGTGTTTGTATTTGTTCCAATACTAGTCATATTATTTTATTTTAATAGTATTTTTATGGGCCAAATGTAAACCATGTTCCAATTTGAAGGGTGTTTTCAGCTCACAAATTTTTCTTAAACGCATAGGCGATAAAGAAAATATGAGTTAACATTTTCATATACTAGCATATTCTCAAATATGACAACCTGTAATATATGCACAGTATTAAAGAGGGATATGACATCAATACCTTTGTAGATGATAGTGGGGTTGCACAATATTGCATTCTTACTATGATGATGCCTTAAAAAAACTGAAATAACCAACAATTTTTTTCCAATTCAAGATCGACACAAAAAATCCATCAAATCCCATAGTATTCTCCCATTAATGCGTTTTAATGGGAGAGGTCCTCGATCTTTCTTCTTATTAATGCCAATATTTTTTAACATGTTTGGTGAGTTGTCACTAGTAAAATCATAATTAATGTGCATTGGGAAGGGGCTAAGGTGGCGGGGATGGAGGGGAGGGAAAAATGCTTTCAAACTTTTGTGAACCCGAGAGTCCGTGAACCCGCGAAACTTTGAAGACTCGACTAAGTATGGAAAGGTGGGGCGGTCAAATGGAGTCATCGTAGGTAGAGTGAGGCTTGCGAGTTCAAGGAGGTCGGGGTTGAATTGTAGATCATTGAAGTTTTGGGTGCAAGATGTAAACCCCAAACACGGGGCATGAGAGTTCGATAGTGCCTACCCGCGAACCTGCAGCCATAAAATTGGCTAAGTATGCAAAAGAACGACGGTTGGTCAGACTCATGATGTGAATATATAGATGGAGATAAGGATTTTTCAGTTCACCACCCCAGGAACCCATGAGCATAGAAATGCGACTAAGTATAGAACCATAAACGGATGATAGAGGGGAAGAAGAAAAGGGGAAAATGGGTATGTATAGAAGAGGAAAAAGAAAGGGAGGAAATAACTTTATCCCTCACACAACAACACTTAGTCTGATAATTATGAAGCCATAGAAACACATTAACTATGGGAAAAACATTCTCAGCTATGAAATATAGTTGGAGCTTGACAAACTCTAGTTCAAGTTCAAAGAGATGTTGTTTATATCTATTTCAACATTTTTCATATTATTATATTTTAATAGTATTTCTGGTGGCCCAAATGTAAAACCATGTTCCAATTTGCGTTTCTCAAGTGGATATGTGTTTTTGAAGACACATTTCCTTGAACCATAATCTAGGGGCATGGAAAGTGCAACGTGGACTGTTTGTTGAGCATACATTTGTTGAATATTAAGCAATGTATTTCCAAGTGTATGTATCATTTGCATAGTATCAATATGATTTTTTTCATGTTCTTTGTGTATTCTTCTAAACAGACTTGTCATAGATTTGTCAACCTTTGTCATGTACAAGGTACAATATGATGTTGTGGCATATGCATTGAGGACATATTGTGTGTCTATATTTGCATTCCATATAACTGGTTGGTCCTTGGAGAAATTGTTGTTCCATATATGTAAAAGTTTTCATTTAAGGAAAATTGTTGGTTGTTTAAGTGTAGATTGTATTCCTTGGATGTACTCATCTTCTATTAGATTTAGCTCTGCCAAGAAGTCTTGGAAAGTCATTAATTCATCAAAGTCTCATTGTTCTAGAAATGCGAACAAAGATTTAGATTTCTCAATGAGAGCATTGTCCTCCAAACTAATTGGCTCTACGATTCTTGTTGTTCTCATTGGAAACACAAGGAAATTGTATCTAAAATGTGATTTTTTTGGTTTTTTACAGCTTCTTGTATGATAATGTCTATGAAATTTGGCAAGCCCTGGATCCAAATGATTTGTGTTGCATGTCATGTATTTGTCTAGAAACTACTCAATCTGTGAGTTGTTGTCATTTCCATAGATCGATGCACCCTCTATCCACAACAGTGTGTGGTCATGCCCACTCACTCTATTTTGAAATTCGGTCACAAAATAGTAGTACGATAGTAGTCAAAAAACAATTCCTGGTCAATTCACTCACTGGTTTGTTGTTTGTTGCTTTCTCTTATTTGCTTCAAATTTGAAACGTTGAAATGTGTTTCTAGTATTTTAGATTCTGCATCCACAAATTGAAATGTGTTTCTAGCGTTCTGCATTGACGAGTAAGTTTCAGTGCAAGGGTTTCACTCAAACGTATGGTTTTCGGGAACATAAAATATGAGGAGAACATTTGATTTCCTTTTTTATATCTCACTATGGGTGAAACAGAGGTGGGTTCTATGTCCAACATTGACATTCAAATGGGAACAAAACGTTTTGGAAGGAAACAACATGAAAAAAATGCACCAAACGTATCGTTTTGAGGAACATAAAATACAAGGAGAAAATTTGATTTCCTTTTTTATATGTCACTATGCCTACGACAGAGGTGGGATCTCTGTCAAACAACGACATTCAAGAAAAATACCAAGACAACATCACACTCCTGTTTCTCTGGTCGTAGTAGTTACATACAAAGATGTTCTGCAAGAGGATTTTGGCTCATGCATTCTCGGTATTGAAAATTCTTACTTGCAAACTGGAAACAACAAAGAAAAACCAACGAACATGAATGAAACCACGACACTGAGACTTACTGGTGAATGAGGAACGACAGAAGCACAGTCCCAATCACGGATGCATAATCCCTACCGTGCAAACTACAACAACAGGTCCAACTGTGGATGTCGGACCCCAACCTGGCAAAGTTGAAGAAAACAAGAGCAAGAAACAAACAAAAAACCAATGAACAAGCACCAAGAGGTCCAACTGTAGTTGCAGGACCTCAACATTGCAAAGTTGAATCAAACAACAATAAGCAGCATCCAACGAACCAACGAGCAAGCATCAATCAACCAACCAGTAATGTTGGTGAAGAACAATATTGCCCAAATTCACTGCAGACAAGATTGTATCCAAAAATTGGAGGAAAATGTATTGTAACACGCCGGTTAAGTAAACATTTCAGGCTATGAGGCCTGTCAGGTAAACATTTAAGGCTGTGAGGATCGTCCAAGGGCCTCCCACTGTGTAAACTATAAAATTTAAATAAATAACTTAAAGATTTTAATTCCTATTTTTCTTTATTTAYTATCTCTTTATTTATATCTTATATATCAAATTAATTTAAAAAGATTAAAAAACCACATCATCATTAGATTTTTAACATCTAATTTCTATCACATTTATACATCACATCAACTTTGACTTCACTCATCAATAATCCAATTTGTAAATTAAATTTCACATCCCAACTTGACTTGAYTCATCTCATTAATAATCTAGAATCAACATCTCAACTTGACTAACTTAACTTATCAATAATCCAATTTATAATCAATAATTTAGAAAAACTGAAGTTCAATAAATTTCCACATTTTTCTTTATTAAAAATTAATATTTTTACTTTTATTTTTATAATTATTATTTTCAAAATTTTCAAAATTATGTATTAGATATTTTCAATTTGAAAAAATAAATTATTTTTATCAATCAAATAAATAAAGATAATTAAATTAATAAAACTTTTATTTATTTCAAACTAATTTATGAAAAAAAAAAAAAAAATCTACTATTAAATTTATCAAAAAAAAATTATAACTATTATTTTCAAAAATTTCAAAATTATATATTAGATATTTTCAATTTAAAAAAAATATTTTATTTTTATCAATCAAATAGTTAAAGATAATTAAATTAATAAAACTTTTATTGATTTCAAACCAATTTATGAATTAAAAAAAAAAAACCCTCCCATTAGATTCATTAAAAAAAACTCATCAACTTAAATAAGCTCTCCTATTTAAAAAAAACTCATCAACGTAAATAAGCTCTCCTGAGATTTAAAAGGATGATGTCATATCTAAGCGATGTGATATCTATGTTCATTATAAAATAATTATATCAAAATCCATAATTAATTTTGTAGTTTTTAAATTGAAAGAAATAATTGCAGCTCTCTTTATGTAACGATAGAGATTGCAACGATCGATAATTTCTTCGACGAATAATAATGGGATAGGATAAAGAGTGGGATGAAAGAAGATAGGAATCTTCTCCAAGATTGCTTAGTTATTCTTTTAATCTCTCCTTCCTGCAATCTATCTTTATTTTTTGGATTTTTTCTTTTGAAAATGGGCAAGGAAAGGAGGGAATGGCATGTATATAGTACACGATCTAGAAAGCATATGGGATCGTTTGATAAGTTGATCTGTTTCCGTGCTTATTGAGTCACTCCCTATTTGAAATATAGATATGTTTACATGAACATTTTCCCAGGAAAAAGAAGAAGAAAAGGTTTTTAATATATTATTTTTAAAAATATGTTTTTTAGAATTTTTTTGATATTTAATATTTTATATGTTGAGATATACTTCGATTTTTTAAGGGTACAAGCTAAATTAACACTAATGTTTGAAACTATTATAATAGTATAATGGTTAAGTTAATAATAATGTTTGAAACTATTATAATAATATAATGGTTAAGAGCTCAATAATAATTTACACATAATAAATTTACATTATTAAGTGATTCATATTTTTAATTTCAATCTAGCTTCTTTGCTTTATGAGGACTTTTTAATAGAATTAATAATTATTAAATTATTGAAATAAAAATGATGTATTATGAATGATACTTACAAAAAATAGGAGATAAATAATAACTTGAATATTAAATATTCTACACAATTAATCCCAAAAATCAATTTCCATTAAAAAAAACATAATAATAAAAACTATTTTTTTTTAATAATTATAAAAGTTTATAATAAAATAAATCAATGTAGATCTTTGGAGTTAAGATATATTTATTTATATATTTTAAAATTATTGCAATCTATTCAAACTAATTATGATTGAAATTGGACTTTTAAAATTAAAAATATTTTTTTTATTAAATTAAAAATATTAATTAAAAAAAAACAAATATCATATAGATATTCAAACAAATTGATAATGAAATATCTTAAATAAATATTTATTTGTATATATATTTCTAAAAAACTTGTGAGTTTGAGCCGTAATCTAAAATTCTAAAATTCAAAGATAAGACATAAATAGTAATCTAAAATTCAAAGATAAGATATAGATATTAGAACAAATTGATAATGGAATATCTTAAATCACTATTTATTTCTATACATATGTATTTCCAATTAATTTAAATTATTACACTACACAATCAAAATTACATAACTTCAAAATACTTAGTTAATTTTAAAAATTTGTTTTTATATTTCAACAATTTGAAAAAAAAGTATTTCAAAAGGTTAGATAAGTTTGGTAATTTAAAAATATCTTTTTTCAAACTATTTGAATATAGAAATAAAATTTTCACGTTAACTAAGTATTTTCTTACCCTTTATAAGGTTCCATAAATCAAAATTCAATTCATCACATCTTAGTATCTTAATTATTTTACAGCTTGGAAATTTAGAAACACTTTTTTTCAAACTGTTTGAACATATTATTTTTAAATTCCATTATCATTGACATCTTCATTATCATCTTTAAAACAAAATCATAGCTTAAAGAGCAGCATACATTTAATTATAGAATTTAACCTAAAATATATATCAAGTTCCCGAGTCTACAAGATTTACACTCTCTTGTACAATCTTTTCATTAATATGACAATCGTCATCAAAATAGTGAACCAACTTCAAATGAGATCTTTTTTATTACAATATTTTTATAATTCTAATTATCAACAACATTAATATGAAAACTTCCCTCAAATTACTTTGACATTTCTATTTATCCACATAAAAATATACTAGTTTAATTTATAAATATAATACATATCTTCTACTTAAAACTATAAAATACACTCACTTTTATTAATTAAACAAATATAATAAAAATTAAACCTAAAATTAACAATATTATAACAACCCCACTTGTGACAATATTAGAAGTTGTCACTCTAACAAAAATCATATAAGTTAAGGTCTGAATTAGCTATGTATCTTGCTTCATGTAAGTCTAGTATTAAAATTAAAATATCATCAATTAACTAATTTTACAAGTGGTGTTTATTTGTTGGGTTATGGCCTAGTTATGGGATTGGGCATTGTTATTTAAAGAGAAGTTGCATAGAGCCCCTTTTGTGTGTAAGAGAATATGTTTGGTTTTTAAAAGTTGGTTTCGTTTGATTATTAAAAAAAATTAATTTATATTTAAAAATATAAATTATTTAAATGGATATTAATAAAATAAAAAATTATATCTATCTATCTATATATGATTTTTTTATGATAATATTTGTTGTTTTTTTTAAATAATATATTTTATTTTATAAATAAATTAAATTAAATATTTTTTTATATATAACATTTTATTTAATATAATGTATGTAAATTTCAAATATTTGTCTCAAATAATGGTGAATAATTAATTAAAATCTTTAGGGGTTAAATAAAATGGATAAATTAGATGTTTTTTAATATGTTATTTTTTATTTAATGATAATTATCATCTATGAAAACCAACTTTAGTTTTTTTGGCCTTAAGAAAATTGATAAGGAATTAATTTATTTGTTTTAACATTTAGTTTCTATGATTGAAAAGATTGGAGAGAAACTTTCCTAGATATTTTTGGCTTTCATAAGTTAACAAGTTACCATGATCAATAGTGTTATAAATATTTTAAAATTGAGACATAATGTGTGCAAGAAGGAATTTTAAGATAAAATATTTTTCATCCTCCACTTTCTTACTATCACAAGTTTTATGTTTTACCAAACACCCGGTGTCACTATGAAGTTAGTGAGAGCTTGTATTTTTTTATTTTAGCAATGTTAATTTTCTTCTATAAGATAACTACAACAAAAATATACTTTTGATATTCTAAGTTGGGGTTAATGATATCTTTATAATACTTTAACTTTCTCTTACTCTCTATTTCTTGAGTGCAAGTCACTTTTTATCTTTAATTTTAGTTGTGATGGTGCGTTTATTGGTGTCAATAATTTGTGAAGTTGTCACCCCCTCTATTTTCCAATGGTTTAACCAAGAATCAACATCTTTACACCACCCTCTCTTAAGTCTTATGTGACTTTTACTAGAATTTGAAGCAATAATAGAAAGCCTCGTTGATCCAAAATGTTTTCCTCACTTTAAAGTTTGTGATTAAAATTTTGGCAAACTTTGAACTAAATTGTCCAAGACCCAAAAAAACCACAAGGAGATGAAACAAATCATCTTGATGGTTGGCCTTCCAAGTAGTGGTATGAAAAAAGGACGATGTTTGAACTAAAAGATAATGAAGAAGGGAGGAAGAGAGATTGAGAGGAAATGAAGAAGAATGGTAGCAACATAAAATAAAGGACTAAGAAGAAGAAGAACCATGTTCGAAGATCAAAAGTTGTCTCTAAGCCAAAGCCATTTTCTATTTTTCCAGTAAGTAAGAATGCATTAAATTCTTGATTGGAAATGTAGAGCTCACCTTTGTAATTTCTTGAGCAAAATGAAAATCCCCATCGAATGTTGGTTTTCCTACTTTTTTCTGGGATAAAATATGTTTTGTCTTTTTGTGTTGGGTTCTATTTTCAGATGATTGCTTCAATTTTTTGGATATAACTATGTGTACTCCATTTAATATAGATGCACAACATTATTGTACTCACCCACTTACACTCACAACTATTGTGGTTGATGGAATTATTGGATTTGGTAACTAAATGCACCTATACCATTGTTATTGTGTTTTGTTCATTGTGTGATTAATTATCACATTAAACTATTTATTTGTTGGGTCATGGTAGTGTGAACACAATAGTGAACTGAACTGTTGAATTTTCGTTTATCATTTCCATGTAACAACCTTGTCATTATTTGGTTTGATTGTTGATTATGATACATTACCAATATGGTTTATGAGGCCTTTACCTTCAATGAATTGCCAAAACACAATCAATTCCAATGTACGCTACAACCTCATATGTGATTGGGCATACTAGTTATTGGTTCCTTAATTCATTAGTGTGGAAATTCGTCGGGGAAATAATGCCACCTATTCTTTGACCAAATAAAATGGTTATAGCACCATGATTTAATTCTCATTCTAACAGTTCTATCACATGCATATTCACCTTCAGTTGGTCATCTTGGGTGTTTTATGGTATTGACTATGAGTACCAATTTTAAACTTGGTCTATGGGCCATTCCTATTGCGCCCTTCATAGTTTTCAAAACGTTGATTTCAATGTTTGAAATATTGACACATGATATCCAATGTTAAGGGATTATATATATGTATGCACCAACCATCAAATATCTAGTTATAGGGGTATTGTGAATCGGGTTGATGGCTTGTAAGGAAAAATGAGGAGGTATCGTGAAGTTTTAAGGCTTTTGACAATTATGCTAATTGATTTTTCATTGTCTTAAGTAAAAGATATTGATAACCTGACATGTAAAATAGAGCTTACATATCATTGTGAAGAATTAAGCATGGCAACCTTCATACATATGAATAGAGGATTTATTGCACAAGTGTTGGGTATGCACATTTAAGTTTCAGAGTATAATATTTATGCATTGACATAAATTCTTGGTTTATGCAGAGTATTTGAGTTAGTGAGGCATGTGGGATATAAGTATCATGTTTACAAATCATATTGGTATTAAAGTGGTTGAATATGTGGCCTTGAAGCAATTATTAGCACTTTGGAGAGAGGTAGACCCATCATGGGTAAAACATTGAAAAGTGAAAGGTTGGAAGATTTAAGAGGCTTCAATGTGTAGATCCAAGAGGAGAATTGACACTTGAAGGAGAGGATAGTGGAGTTGGAAAAGGATCTTGATACATTTCCCAAGTTGCAAGTAGTTTCCTAAGAGACCAAGGAAGTGCAAACACTTTCCATTACTATTGCAAGAGCCAACACCACGACTGAGATAGGCATTGTAAGCTCATCCTCCAAGGACCTTTCTTAAGAACACTTTGGTTATTTTGAAAAGTGTACCTGAGGCATTGGTTCCAAGTTCATGAGACAAATGGGATATAATGGCCAAGGGCTAGACAAGGGATTGTATAGCCCATTATAATTGAACAGAGGCTCAAGCATGAAGGCCTAGGTTTTGGTGGAAAAGATAAGGTGAGTGATTACAACTCATCTCAAGCTAGAATCACCAAGATAACCTCTTTCAAGGCAAGGGGGACCAAACAAGAAGCCATTTTGATTGAAGAAAAAGTAGATTAAAATGGAGTGGAAACAAACCATTCTAACATGTTTGTAGAAGCTTGAAAGAGGGCATCCAAGAGATGTTTTTCTCTCCAAAATTGCACCAACACTTGGGGAACCAAGAAAACAAGTTGACAAGCACAAGCATAAACTAAAAAGGTATGTCAAGGAATCTTTCATTTATTTTTTCTACAAGAAGAAATGTCACAAGGGTAATGATTGTTCGCACTCTAATGTATTTTCCTTTGATGGGAAGAATGGAAATAAAACTTCCCTAATACAACCACGAGTTTATAGGAACACAAACAAAAAGAGAATGCCATGTAGCCCTTGTAGTCACAAGATTTGTTTCCAACATTGCAAGTTGAGTGGACATTGGGAAGCCAAGTGTTGGAGGCTTCATCTGAAACTTCATCCTAGGGATTGCACGACCAAAATAAAAATTTGGAGAGTGAAGGGTAAAGGGAAGGAAAAAGAAGCAACCATTGTCTAAGAACTTATAGCAGCATACAATTTCATCTCCAACAATAAAGTGGATAACAATATTATTCCAAGATAAAATGTGGTCCCTATCGAGATCTTAACTTCCATCATGTAGCAAAAGCACCCCTTCTTGGAGATTTTTCAAATATTGATACATAAAGATGACTTGGCGAGGTTCTTTCTGACTTCATAACATCTAAGAGACAACTATTTTCAGAGGAGGAAACCACACAAGTGGAGAGAAGAGCAAGATAGAGAATTAAACTAAAGCTTTTGGAACCAAAATCTGTAGAATAGGGAGGTATGATAAGAAATGGATGCAAAACATTTTCCTAGATTTAAACTTTGTGATTAATATTTTGGCAAAGTTTGAACTAGATTTCCCAAGAGCCAGAAAAAAAAAAGAATATGAAATGAATCGTCTTGATGGTTGGCCTTCCAAGTAACTCTATTAAAAAAAATAATGTTGTTGGAATCAAAAGACAATGAAGAAGGGAGGAAGAGAGCTTGAAAGGAAATGAAGAAGAAGGGTAGTAGAATAAAATGAAGGACTCAAAAGAAGAATCTTGTTTGAAGATCAAAGTTTGTCTCTAAGCCAAAGGAATATGTAATTTTTCCAATGAGTAGAATGTATTAAATCCTCAATTAGAAATGTAGAGATTGCCTCTAAAACAATTTCATAAGAAAAAAAAATCCTCATCAAATGTTGTTTTTCTCACATGGGATTCCAAGATAAAAATCCTCGTTGTCTTTATGTGTTGGGTTCTCTTCCAAGATGATTGATTTTTTTTTGGATATAATTGTGTGTACCATTTAATATAGATGCACAAAAGTATTGTACTTACCCATTAACAGTCACAACTATTGTGGTTGCTAGAATTATTGGATTTAGTAACTAAATACACATGCAATGTTGTCATTGTGCTATGTTCATTTAACACATTAAACTATTGATTTGTTGGGTTGTGGTAGTGTGAACACAACAATGAACTCAATTGTTGAATTGTGGCTTATCATTTCCTTGTAATGGCCTTATCATTATTTGGTTTGATTGTTGATTATGATACATTGCCTATTTGGTTTTTGAGGCCTTTACCTTTGGTCAATTGCCAAAACTTATTCAATTCAAATGTATGCTACAACCTCACATGTGACTAGGCATTCTACTTATTGGTTCTTTAATTTGCTAGTGTAAAAATTTGTTAGGTAAACCACATGTACAACCCATATATTCTTTGACCAAATCAATGGCTATAGCACCATGATTTAATTCATATTCTAACAGTTCTATCACATGCATATTCACCTTTAGTTGGTCAACTTGGGTGTTCTATGGTATTGGCCCTGAGTACCCATTTTAAACTCGGTCTATGGATCATTCCCATTATGCCCTTCATAGTTTTCAAAAGGTTGGTTTCAATGTTTTGAAATATTGACACATGATATCCAATGTCGAGGGATAATATGTATACAACGACCATTGGATATCTAGTTACATGGGTTTTGTGAATTGGGTTGATGGTTTGTAAGGCATAATGAGGAGGTATTTTGTATTTTTAAGGCTTTTGATGGTAGTGTTGATTGCTTTGTCATCGTCTTAAGCAAACAATCTTTATAACCAGTAATGTCTTGTGCTATGAATGCATAAGCAGGTAAAATATACACATGTTGAGCTATTAAGGAAGTGATAATCCCTAAAGATGATAAATCAAGACCCAATTGAAAATGAATACAATTATTGATTGCTTTATAAAGACCCTTGTGTTTACGTCCTAATAGGCCTCCCAGGTGAACATGTGCCTCCAAAATATCTTCCATACTTTGTCCAATCCCAAAGTTGGTTCTATAATATGATTGACAATTGAAAAAACTAACAACTAAAATAGAGCTCACATATTGTTGTGAAGCATAAACCATAGAAACCTTCATACATATGATTGGTTGCACAAGTGTTGTGTATGCACATTTAAATTTCAAAGTGTGATATTTTTGCATTGACATAAATTCTTGGTTTACATAGAGTATCTATGTTGGTGAGGTATGTGGGCTACAAGTCCCACATTAATATATCACTTGTATCCTTCATGTTAATTATCTTTTGCTTGTACATTAGGTACCCAATCATATAATTTCTTTTAATGGGCAGAATTGAATCCTCCAAGAGGAGGATTGGATAGGATGTATTGCTTTGAATTTTAAAATTATAAATTATAAAATGCTTTTAGATTTTCTTAATTTTCCTCCAAGTTTATCTATAAATGTTGCAATCCCAAAATTTACTTCCATATTAGATAAATGGAGTAACAAATGCATAAAAGAGGGCTTTTTTTTTCCATAACCAAA